>OW386288.2:40421938-40585575 GCA_936432065.2 Rutpela maculata | reverse complement strand
CTCGTTAAGTGGAGTTGACTGCCCGATAATTTGGGAATTTTCATATTTGGTAGTTTCCTTCTGTTGGTGAATAGTACTAGCTCAGTTTTCTGGCGGTTAACCGAGAGAAAGTGTTCTGTGCACCAATTATCGACCAACTTAAGGGTTGTTTGTATAAGTTCGCATAGCAAGCCCTCAAAGTTTCCATTTAGCAAGATGGTAATGTTGTTTGCGTAACCTATTGTGAAGAAACCAGAGTTATTGAGGCGGTGTAGGAGGCTGTCGGCGACCATAACCCACAGTAGGGGTGATAGGGACGCCATCCTGTGGACAGCCTCTATTGACCATGCCTCTAGTCTCTATGTTCCCCACATTTATTCGGACGGCTCTCCATTTATAGCATGTGTGTTATCCATTCACTAAGTTTGTTGGGAACACCATGCGTTTGGAAGGTTGTTTTATCAAAAGCACCTTCGATATCAATAAACGCTCCCAGGGTAGACATTTTCATATCCGCCGATCTCTCGATACGAGATACCACGGAGTGAAGTGCCGATTCTGTTGATTTCCCAGGGATGTAAGCGTGTTGATTTGGATGCAGTGGATGTAAAACTAGCACTGTATCTCTAATTTCTCGATCACACACTCTCTCCAGACCTTCCAATAGGAAGGAGTAGAGGCTGATGGGTCTATATGACTTTGGTAGGGAGTAGTCCGTACGTCCTGATTTGGGTATGAATATTACCTTTATTTCCCTCCACCTCACCGGGGTTTATTTAAAAGCAGTGCACGCCCAGTAAATATGCACCAGGTGGTGGTGTATGCATTCCAGCCCCCACTGAAGTAGAGCTGGAAAGACACCGTCTATACCTGGTGATTTAAAGGGGAGGAAGATGTTGATCGCCCAGGCTACTTTTGCATCGTCCACTGTCCCATTCGCAACCTCCCAGTCAGCTGAAGTAGCGTCTGGGTGAGGTACGTTGGGCCAGTCCATACAGGACGACACAGTGCTGCCTGGAAACATTGTTTTTAGCAGGAGTTCAGAAGTTTCAGAGAGGGAGCACAGCTATATTTATTAAATCTAATAAAATATAAATGACTAATAATGTTATAGATAATAACATTTCATTTTGTTAGTAATTAATCTTATAATAATTATTTTTTGGTTATTTTTTTTTCTTTATTTTCTAAAAAATTAAAAATTTTGTCTAATATTTTTTTGTGTTTGGTAACTTTAACAACACCGTTCTCATCTTTCTTTAAAATATTTTAATATAAGTACCATACTTATTTCTTTTTATATGCATCTTCAACCATTTCGTCTTAAAAAAATCATTTTTCCCAGAAACCTTTGTTTCAAAGGGTCGAGATTAATGGAGCTCTAGGTACATGATATTAAGTGGACATCGTGTATGAGATTGATTTCAGTTAATTACAGATTAATTACGTTGACAAAATGGCAAAATTTTACCGAAAAAAAAGTCCCAACTTCCACCCAATTTAATTCCTTCATTTTTGTCGGATTTTTAATTTCGAGCTAACTCTCATGGTTCCGGAGATATCTGCGAAAAATTGCAAAGAACAGCTCGCATTTCGGAACCGGAAAAATTGCAAAAATATGCGATCTTGACACGTTCATATTTTTGGAAAAACACCAGCGGGACGGCCGTGCGATGTGACGACATAAAGAGGAAGACTTCCAGTTAAACCTGATCGTAAATCGCACAGCGAAATTGGAAAATTCGGTTCGGTGACATTTTTTTGACATTTAGTGATTTCGAAGGCAGTTGAAGTGACGACACAGAATAAGGAACTACAAGAAGCGGCACTCTCAGCACCGCCTTTGATGTTTTTCTGTGACCTTCACCATTTTGTTGTTGGTAATTTTGGCGGGAAATTTAAACAGAATGTTTATAAACAAACTTTACACAGGCTGAATACAATTACGTTATTCGAATAAGAATTCTATTTATAATGGGTATTAAAACTATTAAAGTAAACTGGATAAAATTGTCTCTACAAACAATAGTATTCTTAATATAAAGTCACAAAATGTATTAAAATCAATACAATATCTCGCCTGAGAAAATCTGTAATTTCTTACTGGGAGGTCGTTCTGGGGAAATTTTTTTTTCTGTTTAAACTACCAAATTGAGGAATAGTAGGTAGTGCTGTTAGTAGCAATCTATTTTGATACATATTTGTCATGCGCACAACTTAAAATTGTTATAAAGTTCAGCTGAACTTTTACTTGCCAAATCCCCACGGTCGCATTCTTCCAACCACAATACGGATCTTAAAAGAAGAAAGGTTCGCAATTACTTGGAAATATCTTATAATTTACATCAATAATAAAATACCTTTGAGACGGAATCCTTAGGAAACCTAAATAAACTAATGTCTTTTCCTCTCGTACTACTTGTACATTCCTTAACAGCGCAAACGGTTCCACCTCGTTTACTCATATCGCTATTAAAAATTACTATTAACCCAGCATAATAACACTAAAACCTTTTAAGAATTTATTTGGGTATTATGTCACAGACTGTCATTTACGGCACTTTATTGTTTTAACTTTAAACAATAAATGAACTGACGGATGTACCAACAACAAAATGGTGGCAATGGAATTTTGGTGGGAAGCCCAAATGTCGTTTCTGGTAGTTCTCTTTTCTGTGGTGACGATTTCGATTAATCATTCGCGACGTTGCCTAGTCTAAATACTGCGTAAGTCAAACGACACAATGTATACTTTTGACACTTGCAGTATCGGCAGTACTACCTTAATCCCTTGAGTTTTCCTTTGGAAGACCGGAAACACTGAGTTAATCGGAGCCTCATGACTCCGCAAGTCTGAAACTCAGTGTTCTGGTCGCCTTACGGGAACTCGATAGGGATTTTTGATGCGATTTTTCAGGAATCATTACTTAAATGTAGAATCCGTTATTAGTAGGTAAACAAATAAAAAATCACGTCAAAATTAAATCCTGTCAGAGAGAAATTTCGATAGGAATTTTTTTATGCAAAAATTACAAAAATCTTTAGGCGTAAAACTTATTATTACTACGTAAATAAATAAAATCCCGACAGAGAGAGCGTCGTTACTGATCTGAGGTAATGCAGCCTTGACCTATTACTTGTCTATCGAAGTATATCTTATCTCGAACCCGCTTGGGAGTGGAAGAACGGGGCAGAACGCGACTGGCGCCCCTTAATAAATAAATTGGTGTCGCGTCACTCAGACGCACG
The DNA here is from genome assembly GCA_936432065.2 of Rutpela maculata. NCBI lineage: Eukaryota > Metazoa > Arthropoda > Insecta > Coleoptera > Cerambycidae > Rutpela > Rutpela maculata. Next base: position 40,582,347 of record OW386288.2, on the reverse strand, counting down.
GTAGTGAGTTCTTTTACATGACCAACTCATACACACGCCAAGTTAGAGTTTACTGGACTCTATTTGGTATCATCTTTTATTTTTTTGTCAGAAATTATTTTTATCTAGGCATATATCACGATATTCCTCATCGAAAAAGCAATAAAAAAGTTCCATTAATTTCTTTATTGGATGCATTATAAACAAGTTATTTACTTGAATCGTGAAATCATATTTAATTCTTATACCGATTCACTTGTCAACTGTGCTACTGGATTCAATTTTATTTCATTTTTTTTTTTTTTATTAAATTATTTTGAAGTTAATTCAACACGCAAAAATAGTAGACAAAATTCCGGCATATGACTGAAAATTCTTCCTAGGGGAACTACGACCCTCTTAGGGTGTCACCTAAATACTGTTATTTTATTTAGTGTGATGCACAGTTAATCAGTTATGAAAACGATATTAATAGTCTAGGAGATAGCTATATATATGGGGCCTGGGATATAACATGTTGGCATTGCTGTTATGTTTTAGCAAATATTTTTCTAAGTATTTTATCTTATGTGAGTCAGACCTCCCCCCCCTACCTATTTGGACGCTAGCCGTCTCAGAAAATATTCAATTGTGGAACAGAGTATAACACTTTGGGGCTTGTGCTAGTTGAAAAGGGTATCTTGGCGACCAACATTCGATATATGCCAACATTTTTTCTCCGTGCAATTGGCAGCACTGGCGACATTAATTATGGCCAAAATTGGACCGTAGTATAACACTTTCTGACCATGCGGAAAATTTTCATTGTCAGTGCTCATTGCTGGATTGTTACGTTCCCGCTCCTCCCGATGTTGTTGGGTGGAGTGGACGCCTGTTTGGAGCCTTCAGGTTTCCTTGTTATCCCCGGGACAAGTCCCAAGAATAACGGGGCAACCAGAAAAACCCCGGCGTCCGGCAAGCTCAGTCGGTAGAGCATGAGACTCTTAATCTCAGGGTCGTGGGTTCGGGCCCCACGTTGGGCGCCATTGTTACGTTCCCGCTCCTCCCGATTTTGTTTGGTGGAGTGGACGCCTGTTTTTAGCCTTCAGGTTCCCTTGTTATCCCCGGGACAAGTCCCAAGAATAACGAGGCAACCAGAAAAACCCCGGCTCTCGGCTAGCTACTTGTTTAGAGTAAAACGTGAGTTTGCTTACCTTTAGGTCGACCTTGTGGCTCTTATCTTATTTAGGGAAAATTACACTACACACTTTTATTTAATACCTGTCACACAATTCGAGTCTGGTAAAAGGAGGGCTTTTAAAAAGATATTTAATTTGGGGCGCCACCTGCAGCGTTAATAGAGATTACTGACCCCCTTTTACCAGGACGAAAACTCATACAGGCAAATTTTAGAAAGGATAAATTTTTGTTCAAGTTAAAAAAAATAAAATAAATTGGAAATAGTGATGAGATAAAATTTATTTTAAAAAAAAATATATTCAGGTCGATATTAAAATTTAAGTGAGCATGTTACATAATCATAATTGTATAAAAAAGAAATAATAGCAATTTCAAATGTTCAACAAAATTTGCGATCAGAATAGTTATACTAATAGACAGTTTCAAATTAAAAAAAAATGAGATGATAGTCTTAATTATATAAAAATATACAGCAATAAACAAGAGTAACATTTATGCTGATCAAGGACCTCATGGCCTGCATAAAAATATATGTAACACCAGGTAGATGTTAATAATTCACCAATAAAACACTACACAAAACTCTCACCGTGTCACGTCAGACCTGGTGGACCACGTCGTGGTGGTAAATTTAAATTACGAATGTGAATTTTTAGGAAATGAAGTTTACTTGGCTTCTCTACTATAGGTAACGTTTCTCTCCGGACACGTGCTCCGCGTGAAAGAATATACCAAATGAATCCAAAAGAATTTAAAATCACTGCTTGATAATATATATTTAATCTCCACAATTTAATTAATAGAATAATTAAATTCTTCATATGGACTGAATTCTAAACAATTTATGTTTAATTTGTTACTGTAAATTAAACCCTCCAGAAGTCTTTAATTCCAAAAAATTCTTCTGTTTAAACAAATGTGACTTCATCAAAAATTTTAGATTTTACTTTAGTAATTTAAATAATTAGTTATCTAATTATTTAGCTATCTAGTCATTTAGCTATCTAGTTATTTAGCTGCCAGAACTATAACGCCATCATAGGAAAGAAGGAAACCAAAAATTAGATTTTACAAATACTCACATGGTCAATTGAACATAAAATATATAACACAGAAGGTGTCTATATGTTATAAAAGAATAATAATAAAACTAATTTACCTCAAAAGTTATTGATGGACAAGATAATCGACGATACATCAGAAGTAGACAAAGTCTTGGAGATATCGCAATTGAGTCACACAACTTTCTTTGACAGTTCAGAATAGTAAAATGAATACCAAATAAGTTTCAATTTACAAAGAAAGCTGATCTGGCTTAAAAACAAGTTTTGCCAAGCACTTTACGCCATCTAGGCTTTGGTAGTATTATTAATATTTAAAGTAATAGATTAGTAATGGAAACTAATGTATTGTTTGACGGAGAGTAAATGTAGATCTATAAAGAAATCTATGGTAACCTTGTTTCTTAATTAGTACAATAAATATTTAAAAGGTGGTGCTATTTTGCATAAATATTTAAATGTACAATATGAGAAGTTTTGTGTTGTGTTTTACAATAGTACTTATTGTTAAATGAACGGTAAAACTTACTGGGTGATACTCAAAATATTATTGGAAATAATATATGGTTTTTTTGACTCCGGCAAAAAATGTAACAGGTATGTTACACCATATGCCAACATTTTCTGCTTGCCCATTTTCCACATTTTTGGCCAAAAATTGGACTTTTGACCAAAAACGGGCCAAAACTGGTTCTTTTCTACCAAAGAATAGTCTCTGTGAGTACCAACATTTTGTTCTCAATGTAACGCCCCCCCCTCCCCAAATCATCCCCAAAACCCCCAAAGATTCAAACACCGATTCATTTGCCAAAAAGGATGAAAAAATTAGACATTTAGCGAGTGAGTGACTGAGAAATTATCGTTTTTAACATAACAAAGTATTTGATGTTTGAGGGGTTTTGGGGGTGGTTTCGGTGGTTATGTTGAGAAAAAAATGTTGGCACTCACAGAAACTATTCTTTGGTACAAAAACTACAAGTTTGAGAAGGTACCAACATTTTTTTTTTGAAAAGCACCGTTTTTGGCCAAACGTCCAATTTTTGCCCAAAAATCTGGAAAGTGGGCAAGCAGAAAATGTTGGCATATGGTTTTCCAGCAATGAGCATTGACAACGAAAATTTTCCGCCTGGTCAGAAAGTGTTATACTACGTTCCAATTTTGGCCATAATTGATGTTGCCAGTGCTGCCAATTGCACGGAGAAAAAATGTTGATCGCCAAGATACCCTCTTCAAGTGTTATACTCTGTTCTACAATTGAATATTTTCTGGGGCGGCTAGCGCCAAAATGGGCAGGGAGGGGGGGTCCGACCCACATAAGATAAAATACTCAGAAAAATATTTGCTAAAACATAACAACAATGCCAACATGTTATATCCCAGGCCCTATATATGTAGGTATCTCCTAGACTATAACGAGTCTGTTTTCAATTGTTAAATGTAATGTGAATAGACAAACACGCCGAGAATATGGATAAAAGATCTATGTCTATGTCTGTGAGTAAATAATTCATATTTCAGAAATTTATGATATGTTGCAGAGGGAAACTATCATTTCAAAGAGGGGATCGCGTTCGTTCAATAACAAGACGAGGGTGAAATTATACGTAATTAATCTTCGATAACTAAGCCGACAAAGGGAATTTTTACTCTGAATGAAATTGTGCATTGTCTGAAATTGAACCATTTAAAATAATTATACATGGTGTTTCTGAAACACGGCAGTTGATGTAATGGGCTGCCCGGCCACGGAAAAAACTCAGTAAGTCTGTGTAAAATTAGAAAATGTTCAGGAAGAGCAATTCTTCAAGAGGTATCTTACTTAACCTGACAAGTTAACTAACAGAATGAAATCCCTTTTTGTCATAATACCAAAAATGACTTATTATTCAATATTTGCTATTTTAGGCAGTTACTGTGTTTGAAAATGGGTTTCCATAATTTTTTTTAACGTAGTAAGTATCTCAATTAAAAGAATACTTTCATAAATTATGACTAAAAACCCGCCTACACAAATAACAATTAAATTTTATTTTCATTGGCCTTGCTATTTAAAAGATATTGGGAACACAATATATTAACCAGACAATAATTAATTTATTGAAAAATGCAGTACAGGGTGGACCAAACTAGATGGAATTTGAGGTTTTCTCTAAAACTATATATAGCAGGTGGACAAAAACCAGTATAGGTGTCCTGAGCTCGATTTTCGAGAAAGTCCATACCTGTCAGGTCGGGCGACTTGCAGGCCATGCTATTGCTGCACCACGCCCTATCCACATATCAGGTATGGACTTTTTTTTATGGGGCTATGTAAAGGATATAGTTTATCGCGACACTCCCACCACTGTTGATGACATGAAAAATAGGATCAGACGTGCCCTTTGCATCCATTACTCCGCAGATGCTGCAAGAAATGCGTCATTCATTTAGGAAGAGGATTCAGATGTGTCTCGATCGAACATTTTGAATACTTGTTAAAATAATTGTTTTTTTATTATGAGTAAATTCTTTATTACATACGTGCTGGTATTAATTTCAATTCTTTGTCCAATAATTCTAAGTAAAAAAATAATAATTCAGTTCAATATTTCAGAAGACTAATAAGTAATTATGGAAAACTGCTTGTACTACTACACAATTAATCTGATCCAGACAATTAACCTTAATATCTATGCAACCCCTAAAGATAAATACCTACTATGATATATCAATGGAAAGATAATTTAACACTTCATTAGATGACAGAACTGAAAATAGTACGTCCCATTTGAAAAAATTGAATTACGGCCTTTTTTATTAGCGAAAAAATAAACTCAATTTTTTCATCACTCTGTATAAGATTAATGATAATAACGTTTCTACCCTACTTGTTTAATATGCCCAACATAGCAGTATAAGCAGAATTTTGAAAACTCTCTTGTGTATGAAATCAGAGGTACTCAAAAACTTATCCGCAAACTTCACTTTTTGTCAAAAAATCTCTGTTATTTCGTAAGCGGTTCATTTTAAGTACCTACCACCTTAATAGAGTTATGAATATAATTAGATGGGTGACTCGATAAAGGAAAAAAATATAGGGTGTTCCATTTAAAATAACGAAGTTGATGCCCGGCCAACGAAAACGGAATACCCTGTATAATTGTACATATTTTCTGGTTATTCAGAATTGAAAACCAAGAAAATAATCTATAGACAATATCTTTCCACCATTTCAAATACAGCCGTAATCGACCAAATTCAGAACATTGGCGCACCCTGTATTTGTGAGAAGGCCATGGAAAACTGTTAACAACAAAACTTCTTATAATATAAAATAATTTTACCAAAAATAGGAAAAACTAAACTACAATAAATCAATAAATGTTCGAATTGTCTTTCATTGACATCTATCGCATTTCTAATATTTATTGAGAAGGTCATGGTAAAAAAAAAAAGAAAATCGAAATGATCGTAAATGTCAAAAACTAATTTGTGAGTTAATTGTGAGTGAGCATTGTTAAAAATGGTTTAATTTAGTAATGGTGAAAAATATGATATTATTAAGTGTTTTATAGAATGCGGAGAAGATTCAAATTTAGCTTCCGAGCTTTCTTTTAATAGGTAAGTTATAGACAGCAAAACTTTGTGCCAGAAGTGCCGTCTAAACAATATTTTTAGATGTCCAGAAAAGAGACAGCTAGACATAAAAATATTCAAATGGCTACAACAAAATTTAAAAGAGTTTGGATCATTTGTAAAACCTCGAGCAAAAATATATAATAAAGCAGGTTGAGAAGCTGTAGAACATATTGTTTTAGAAATTGTAAGAGAAAGTCCCAATATATCGTCTCGCAGAAAATTTAGGAATCCAAAAAATAACTGCTTAAAAAAAATAAATTCAAACTCTACAAAATTAGATTTAGTCACCATCTATATCCAAACGACTTTCAAAGGCGTCTCGATTTTTGCCAGTGGTTTTTGCGTCAGTGCATTGAAGTGCCGGGATTTGAAGAAACAATTATATGAACAGACGAGGCCCATATAAGCAGTGCCGGAATTTTTAATCGGCATAATTAATAACCACCATTGGGCTCATGAAAATCCGCACGTAACCGCTGCAGTTAATCGTCAAGGACGATTTGGATTTGATGTATTGTGTGGTTTTATTGGATACCAAGTAATAGGTCCTCATTTTTTTCACAGTAATTTGAATACCGAAAATTTTATTAACATTCTACAAGAAATAGAGCCCTTTGCCTGTAAGACAATTTCAATTTACCAACACGATGGCGCCCCAGGTCATACGTCAAATGATACACGAAATTATTTAAATGCTTAATTTGAGGAGGATTGGATAGGTATCTATCTCAGGACTAGTTTATCAATGCCTATTTAGTAACTGGACATCAATAAACAACAAAGTAGTTTAGATATTGTTTAATTTTTAGGAAATAATGGTTCTATTTTGTGGCCAGCTAGATCTCCCGATATTGGCTTTAGGGTTACTTAAAAAATATTATATAGAGAACTTTCTAATAACATAGAAGAATTGTAAAACAAAACATTAGCTGCGTTTCGGACAAAAACTCCTGTCATGATTGGAAATGCAACAAATGCTGTAAGGAGATGGTGTCAAAAATGCATCGATGAATAATGAAATAATTTACAGGGTGTTGCATTTAAAAAAACGCAAGTTATGTCTGTCTCGAAAACTGAGGCATGCATAATTTTCTTCTTATCAACAACGGGTTCTACTCAAAAAAGTGCCTTAAGAATGTGTTACTCGATTTTCTATTCGACACATGGTAATTGAGATATACCTAGAAGTCATCCAAAAATGCCAATTTTCCAAAAACGCTCTGTAGCTCGAAAGTCGAGCTCAGGGCACCTATATTGGCTTTTGTCTATCTGCCTTAGTTTCTAATTTGGTCCATGCTATACATGTACAGAAACTGTGTTCTATGTTGGGATATGTTCTCATTTTCTTTCATTCAAAATCACAGCGGTGATAACAGACTGTGTTCTTTTCCATTATTAGTTGTATACTGAGTTTTGCGTTGTGAAATCCACAAGTGCAAATACTGTGTTACTGATAACGAGCCTGACGTTAATGCTTCAAATTTCGAAACGATGGATATATATGGGTAGAAGCTGAATAAATAGGCCACTAAAAAAGGGTGAAAAAAAAAAAAACTGCCTTCCAAAAGGACGCTAAAAATTATTCAATAAAATTACACCGTCACGCGTCGCCCAGTTAATTGAGAACTTATTACCTAATATCGATATAATGAGGTCGGTGTAAAAATAAACGTGTTACCCTGCTTTGAAAGGAATTAAATAATGTTCACAAGGGAGAACAGTATTGTTCTTTATATTTTGGCTAGTTAGTTTTCAGTGGGGGCGTGGGTAAGTAAATTATGCTGTTGTATTTTCTTTGTCTTCAAAAAAATTATATATTAGAAGAGCTATTACATAAGGGCGCCAAATGATTTTCTCTGCTAAATATACAGGGTGTCCAGAAACAAAGTAGAAAAAAATTAACCTCCTCCCAAATTAATTGGGGTTCTTCATATAACCTTTTTCAAAATACCCCTTCCTTGTCAAGTTACAGTCCCTTTAGGGGGGTAGTTTAAGGGTAATTTTTTTCATCTCTTTGATTATAGCAGTCTACTAAAAGTTTTAAAACATTATCTTTCAGTAATGATTGAAATTAACTCAATTGCATGAATGTAAATTTTATTTTTTAGCACGAAAACGGTTGGTAACACGGCATTTTTTAAAGAGAAAAAAAAGTTTTAGAATCAACAAGGGAATCAAAAAATATTTTATTCTGAAATGTAAAATGAATGGATTTTAAAAATAAATTCCACCCCTTGGTGAAGCACTCTAGGAAATGAAAAACAATCACTAGATGCCTTTCAATAAGTGTAGTAGATATGCCAAATATTTTGTTTTTTGGAATTTTATTTTTTGAGTAAAAAAATGAAAATAGTTTTTAACGTATCCCTTTCAAAGGGCTGTAACTTGACAACGAAGGGGTATTTTGAAAAATGTTATATGAAGAACCCCAGTTAATTTGGGCTAAGGAATCTAGAGTTAATTTTTTTCTACTTTGTTTCCGGACACCCTGTATACCCCCATTATATAATCAAAGGTAAGTGGTGATAGTGGCAAAGACTGTTAAATATTCACTACAAATTTAATAAGTACTCATAAACCTAACATACACAAACAAAGATATGTAGGTAGGTGGTTAACAAAATATGCGTTTTTTTTTTATCTATTTATTTAACGTCGGCCTATTTCCGCTACCAGGGCCTATCACCGACGCCAGGAGACGATACCCCCAACCTGGAAATTTTGCCGAACCTCTTCCCTTGAGAAGAGTAGGAATCTTTTACTTGCCTAACATTTAATAGACAAGGGACCGCCTGCTTTACATCCCCTCCGAAGGATGGTATATCCACTACGTAATCCTCGTCTGAAATTACGTAGCTTCCGCGTATACACTGATATACAAGCCGCTAGAAGGTGGGACGAGAACGCTGTATTTCCCAAGATGGGTCACCCATCCAAGTACTAACCGCGTTCGACGTTGCTTCAACGGAATATCGACTGACATTCACATTGAAGTCGCCTCTACGCTCGCCCCCCAAAATATGCGTAATTGTATTACGAATGCTCTCAAAAGCATTCTCTCTTGCAAGAGGTACAATACATTTTCAGAGACTTAGATAGTTACATTATATGGACACCAATGCCACCAATATGCTAGATGGTTTTATGTACCACATGTATAATTTGTTAACGTTAAATCAAATTGTGGTTAATATTGATCACTCCAAAACTATATTAATACACATGCCGAACAAATACAACGATATGGAAAATAAATACTACTACATGCTAAATAAATAAAACAACGAATAATAGTAATAATTCTGTGGTACTTACTTCAAGACTCTCGTGGATGAATAAAATAGCCGGTGCAGCGCCTAGCTACCCTAAAGGATACACTCGTCCAATTTTTCTCGGGTTCCCAGCCAAAAATATGGGGCCCTCCGTATTAGATTTGACGACAGGTTACATAGATTGAGAACCAGTACTACTCTTAAAATCTATGGTCCAGTACTTCCAAACTACATAATATCGACGTCAGCACGTCACAACAATAATAGCCAAAACGGGGCAAAAGAAAAAAATACCTAAAAATACGAAACCTGACATTAATTCAGTTCTGAAAGGCAATGAAAATAAACGCTCACCTTCAACTGCCGAAACCCCAACAAATTGGAGACGTTCAAAACACGTGTCTCAGATGGCTATCCAAACTTTGACCAAGACGGCGTCGGACACCCTAAGATATCCATATATCCAACAATGGACGACGTCTTGTTATGCGAAACGTGTGCATTATAGGGTGGGCTGAAAAACACGAAAATTTGAATTTGCAGATGGCCTAGTTTCTGATTTATTACTATGTATCTAAAACTAATTTGGGTAAATTTTTAGCCAAATCGGTGAATATCTAGCCGCGCCCCCACGGTCTTGAAAATGAAAAAAAGGGCCAATTTTTCGATTTTTAATATTTCTTAAATTGACATTTGAAATTTTTTTTTTGACTCATTATTAATGTCTAAACGCGTGTAGCCAAAGTTTTCCGTATAAAATATTTTTCAGTTCCAAGGAAATTAGAAATTTTATACAGAAAACATCATTTTCGTCGAATTCTACGTTTTAGTGACAAATATAAATATAAATGAATCATTTTTATTCATATAATTGATTCTTCTTGTTTAATCACACTTTACCTCTCCAGCTAATTGAGGCGAACATCCAGCAGAAAGATACTTTTAAATTAATTCCCAACTTGAACTCAAATGGTAAAAACGCGGGAGCGGTAGATACGCCCACACGGAAAAACTTGAACAGCGATTTCAATCTGTACTGGCGAACAAGCGTCTACAGAATTTATTTGGCGGTATTCCAAAGATAGTAACTTTATCATTGCGTTTTCCTTTTATGGATAAATCAATAAAGAAGATATATTTAGTTCTAAATTAACTTCTAAATAATACAACAGTCCATCTATTTATCAAAGGAATAGACGAATACATTGAATGGAATAGTTTCTCTTTAATGTATACATTTTACATATAATGTACGTAAGTAGTTAAGGCTTTTTTAATTTTATTTTATAAATGCATCAACCAACACCAATTACAGGATGGAGAAAAAAGTAAACGAGTTGAAGTTGCATTCGGGCGTGGCCTGCTGCAATAACGCCACAGAGAATACATTCCCCTTTATCCCTGAAGGCCCGAAGTTACCTTGTACAGGAGGGGGCTACACATTTCGAGACAAGGGACACACCGAGTATACTAGGATTAATTTATTTTTCGGAAAAAATCCCAGTGCCACGGCCGGAAATAGAACCCGAGACCTCGAGTGAAGAAGAATTTTATTTTAAATTAATAGCTACATGCATCTTCCCGGAACGTAGCTCAGAACTGCAGAGCTGTGGAGCTGCGCGTCGTGGTGAATGTAGATTGGGCGAAGCAGCTCCGGTTCGGCTAAAACAACAATTGAGGAAAAAAGTTAAAACTCCTGTCTAAGGTAAAAGACTTAAAATTAACAATTTGGTTTGGGAATAATACATAGAAATACTTAAAAATAATTAAAAAGTACAGTAAATTAGCGTCTTAGACGCGCATTGAATAAATTTTGGTTGTTGGCTCGGGAAAAACGAAACGAAAAAAACCCGTTTCGAGAATTGCCCCGGCGGTCTCCCTGCGTCCAGGAAAGTGTGGTCGGAAAGAAAAATTAAGATTTAAAATGTTTTAATTGTTGGAATTTTTGATCTAGAGGGAATTTAGAGACAAAAAGGACAAAATAACACAAAGGGTAAATATTGAACAAGAACAAATTGAACAAAAGAGAGAGAATAGAAAGGACTGAAGATGTAAAGTTGAGAAAAGATAAAGTTTAGGATATAGTCGAGTAAACTCTAAGCCGGCGCGTCCAAAGGTCGCTTCATCATATAAATTAAGAGAAAAAGACATACGCAACTAGTTCACCTATATGTCACTGCGATAGCTTTATGCGCATCGCATATCAAATCGTACGTCGTGTTACCAACTCATACATACGCCACCTTAGAGTTTACCGGACTATATTAGTAAGTTATGGTAGAGTTAGTGAGTTTATAGATTATTTTATTAGAATTTTGAACTTACAAATTTGTTAAAAAGCAATAACCATGTGTAAATATCTGCCAAACTGTTGGATGACAAAACCAAATTCTTATAATGATGACATGGTCAGTTTGTCATTAAAGCTGACGAGGTGTTTAATGAATTCGGATTTAATTCATATTTATATAAACTATGGGATCTTTTTCTCTATTTTCTATCTCATTTGATTTCTGCAAAAGCAGATTACAAAAAGTATAAATGGTTTCAGTTCTGAAGACAAATCGTTTTCTAGTAGGATGTTAAAATATGGATAATGTTGGATATAACCATCGAACAGTAAGCTCTGAGTACGGTTTAAATGTAAATGACAACAAAACAAAAATTATGAATGTAGACCGAGCGAATGAAAACCATTCAGATATACTAAGGATAGGTGACTGTGAAGTAATAACAAAGATGATCTACTTTGGAACTCTTGTCAACTTACAAATTGAGCAAAATGTTACCTGGCAGAAATATTACGAAGCGCATAAAAATCAGATTTGCTAATGCCCTAATTTTCTCCATCTTTCTTTACGCATCTCAAACATGGACCGTTATGGAGGCAGACAGACGACGCGACGTATCGGTGCTTTCGAGATGTAGGTCTGGAGACAGTGGCGGATCCAGGGGGAGGGGGGCGCAGGGGCACGTGCCCCCTCCCCTGTTGTTTATTTTGGCAAAAAGAAATGGTTTAAAAAAGTTCATTTGTAGATAGAGCTGCCATATGGCCCATAGTGTTTCAGCATTTTACTTTAGAAAAAAATGTTCTCTATTAAATTAAGAGTACTTTCAATATTTTTGTGTTTCAGCGTTATTCTGCAATTGTTTTATATGAAAGTGAAATACCCTGTAAAAAAGTAAAGGGCACAACCATAGGTTTAAGGAATACTTATAGTGGAGTAAAATCAAATGTGAATTATGAGTTTGAGTGATACCGAGGTATAACTAGATGAAACCTATGTTATATTGTAAAGGACATTTTAGGGCATAGAAATTGAGAATCTACAACTTTTTTTAGTAGGACCTAACTTTGAAAATGGCCCTTAAAGGCGACTAAGCTTCAATTCGAAAAACTACGTTTAACATTTATCGCTATATTAATTCAACTGTAAAAGCTATAATTTTGATTTCTTGCACATGTATACTCAAAACCTGAGCGATTCCAATGGTAAATTGAAAAATTCGAAAATATTTAAAATTTTTCAAAAAATATTTAGTAAAAGTAGAATTGTCAAATATATGCATGGAAAACTTCACTATGCGGTGGTCTATGTGAATTATTGAAAATTTCTATACACATATATGGAGTCAAATGTAGTCAAAGCATTGAAAAAGTTTTTTAAAAAAGAATTATGACGATAGGTTAAATATTTATTGAAATACGTATTTTTATCAAGGAGCGAGCGAATGGGCTGGACGCTGATATGCGACTGCCGGGCAGAAATCACGGGCGCTCACGTCTAAGAAATATGAAATTATTATTATATTTTGTCTAATAATATCGGGGTACCGCGAGTCTGTCTGCAGTTAATACTATATTAAAATATCAATATTAGTGTAATAAATAGGGATTCTAAAATAACCGATCGGGGACAAATATAGTATAAAGCTGATTTTTTGCTACATGTTCCTAATGGGCCCAGGAATGATAATCAATCGAGTCCCTATGAATCAGCTGTGAGCTTTCGTCGCCATCTTCAAAAAATGGCTGAAAATCGAGGATTTTTGCACTTAATGAAAAATATCAAAGATAATGGAGTTATCAAAATTTTACAAACAATTTTTTTTGTTAATTATAAAATTTTGCGTTTTTTATGTATAATATGCTATACCTTAATCGAACTAGGTATAAGATGTTAATTGTTGAATGAATCTTAATTATACGCAAATATTTTACTCACCTGTTTGTATATAAACATTTTTCAAGAATACATTTTTGTTAGTTTTAAAATTGAGCATCTTTGAGTGCATAATTCTATTTTATTATTCATTAGATATTTTGAATTACTTAAAGAGAATGGTAGGTTCTAGGATATTATAATAGTGTTATTACTTTTTCCATATAAATATCCTCTTAAATTTTATAACAGTTCTTTATTGTAAAAATATTATTAAGACTTTCTTAACAAAAAAAAACTATTGACAGTAGCTTATTGTCCCCTGATATGTACAGTCACGTAGTGGAAGGGCGCCCGTGACTCAATTACATTGCTATTGGCATAGCTAAAAGCAGAAAAGTTTGTTCATAACTACCAGCGCGTCTTGTAAATTAATATAATTTTAGTTAATTCCTGAAAACATAAAACATTCTACGCCCTAAAGATTGGAAAAAAGGAAACCTTTTAATATTCTGCTCAAAAGTGAGGCTACCACCAGACAATGTGTCATTATCTTTATGACTCTAAATAAAAGATTAGTAATTTGATCCGAGTGGGAGAAGAGTCATTTATTTAGATATATAGTAAAGAGCTCAAAATAAATATAAATTCTATAAGCGAACCTCGATATCTTATGTACAAAAATTTAAGGGCAAAAAAAATTCACGTATATTTCAGTTTAAATTCATTGCCTCCCGCAATTCCAGTTCGAAATATCTCTTATTAAAAAAGTGCAGGAGTAGAATGCCCTCGAAAATGGAAAAAAAAGAGGGAATTTAAGTGAAAAGTAAATATTGACATTCTGTGTCCCATTTTATCTGATAAGACACATGAACTGCCAGAATTAGTAAAGATTGTCCATTGTACTTGCACATCAAATTGCACTTCAAACAAATGCACCTGTAAGAAAACTGGCCGGCATGTCTAGTAATTGCAAAGGACATTCTATTCTTGTTTTAATAAAGAGTTGGTTGCAGATAATGAATAATAATTTTATATCCATTTTCCTTTTCAGTTCTTAACTATCTTTATCATTTACATTTCTGTGTATTTATTTTGAAATTTGTTGAATAAATAGACCGTAATAAATATGTAACATTTTTGTAACCCCGTGTACATTTTTGTAGCTAGAACTGCTTTAATGATAATGTTGAAAATAATAAATATGATATAAACAATATAATAATTTCAAAGAGGTTATCATTAATATTTATGAATACATGTAGTGGGTCTAGAAAAATAGTGAATTTCATATACTTAAACATGTAAATACGCAGGGTGTCCCCGGATGGTTACTTATACCATAAATGCACGTAAATTTTATTCTTTTGACAAAAAAAAGTCACTTTATAAAAAAATACGATTTATGTGTGAAAGTAAAGAGCAACTTTTTCAAATGGAATTTTCATTAAAAATGAAAAATAAAAATAGCTTTGAAATTTTTTTGCACCCTGTATAAGAAAATAAAATTTTCTTAACCCAAATCACAATACTTTTTAGCAAGCAAAATATTTGAAAAATAATTCAAATTTAAGTCAACCTGTGGTATAGATCACCGCATCCAGAGACACCCTGTATGTAGAAATACATCATGTTATACATCAAGAGAAGCAGAATCGTATCATTAAAAAGCTACTCTTGTAAAATTTTGAGGTCTCTGATAATTTTGATTACATTAAAAAACAGCTTTTTGGATATCCCGACGAAAGCTCACAGCTGATTCGTGAGGATTCGACGGATTATTGTTTCTGGGCCAATTCTGAACCATGCCAAAATTCAACTTTATACCATTTTTGTCTAGCAAAAAAAAACCTATTTACTGTGATTCGAGCACGGCACGGCGCGGTGGCAGCCACATCTCACGTAGGCGCTCATTCGTTCGCTCGTCGAATAAAATTCATAATTCAATAAATATTTAACCTATCGACTTAATTCTTTTTTTAAAAACTTTTTGAACGTTTTGACTACATTTGACTCCATATATGTGTATAGAAATTTTCAATAATTCACATAGACCACCGCATACTGAAGTTTTCGATGCGTATTTTTGACAATTCTACGTTATTTTCTGAATAATTTTGAATATTTTCGAAATTTCCAATTGACCATTGGAAGCGCTCAGGTTTTAAGTATACGTATGCAAAAAATCAAAATCATAGCTTGTACAGTTGAATTAATACAGCGATAGATGTTTAAAAAACACAGTATTACGAATTGAAGCTCCGCCGCATTTAAAGGCCGATTACAAAGTTCAGTCCTACTAAAAAAGTTGTAGATTCTCATTTTCTATGCCCAAAAATGTCCTTTACAATATGACAGGTTTCGTCTAGTTATACCTCGATATCACCTACCTTCAGAAAACAGCGAGATAGAGAAGCGATTTTACTCCACTATTAGATGATCGTGTAACAATTAAATTGTAAAAGTTTGTTATCAGTTGGTAATAAATCGAACAATAAATGAGTAAACAACATATATTTGTTGGTTGTTGAACTTAATATAATTCAAAATAGACTATAAAGCAAGTGAGAGTCGACATGCAACTCGTATATATTTTAACACTTCACAGATAAATAACGAAATGCAAATAAAATCACAAATTTGGGTGGGTAACTAATTCGCTGGAGCCAACATGGGAGGTATGCTTTAAAGATTGACAATGGCAACTTTTAAATGTGCCTTCTTTTTCCAAATATTCACTGTATATTGAAAATTCTTTGTGTATTACCTGTTACTACTGCAACATCTGAAAGATCATTCAGCGCGTTAAAAAGGATTAAGACCTACTTGAAGTCAACCATGGGTCAGGAGAGACTAAATGGTTTGAGTTTGATGAATATCAATAAAGATCTGATAGTTCCTGAAGAGATCTGAGGTCTTGGACATATTTTCAAAGAAACATGCGAGAAAACTTCAACTGGGATTTATATCAATTACTTAGTTTACCTTACTTTTGTTTTTTTTGTTGATGTTTAGTTTTTTACATTCGTGTTTTATTAAGTAATAATGATTAATGAACAACAATATTGTTAACTGTTACTGTACTATACAGGGTGATTCTTTTAAGGCGGCCATTAGAATATTTCCCACTTGCATATGAGATAGACATTTGAGATTTGGTATCCTACCCTAGTCGACCATTGCGAGTCCGAAAATAATAATTTCAAAATGGCGGCACTTCCGGAAATACCGGAAGTCGATACCAACTTGCTTCTTTTAAATGGAACACCCTATATATTTTCGACTTTTCGAAATGATCAAATACTTATACTAGAAAAAAGGGAATTTAATTTAACATAATTTGATGTAAAAAAATACAGGGTGTTCCATTTGAAATAAAAAAATTTTTGAGGTTTGAATTTGACAAAATGTAACGTGAAAAATAAAACACTTGGTATACTATTATGGAATCTATTCTTTTTTTGTAAAGAGTAGCTCATCTTGTGTTCTTTCCACGTACCAAAGAGCAATTAAGGATATCCTACACGAAGAAAGTTATAACGGTTCTTGCAAACCATTGCACCTGTCAAATTTTTTATAAAATGTAAAGTATCTCCGAAACTGCTCGGTTTAGGTATATGGTGTGCTACATGTTTTGACTCAGAATTTTATGGTCATTTCGAAAAGTTGAAAGTATATAGGATGTTCCGTTTAAAATAAACAAAATGGTATCAACTTCCGCTATTTCCGGAAGTGTCGCCATTTTGAAATTATTATTTTCGGACTCGCAATGGTCGACTATGGTAGGGTACCAAATTTCAAATGTATATCTCATCTGCAAGTGGGAAATATTCTAATGGCCGCCTTAAAAGAATCACCCTGTATTATACATATACATTATGTACTCGCACAAAATTATTTCTATTTATTAGTACTTTAAATGTTTAAATATTTCTTAAAATTGCATACAAAACTTGAAATTTGGTACACGTAGGTATTTTAACGAGATCTGGAATTAGATTCTATTTTGATAAATTGGGGTAAATTAAGCAAGGAAGAGTCCAAATTGGTATTTAGTAAGTATGTGTAAGAGAAGCTAAGGTCTTAAAACAATTTAAATGTGTGTACAAGAACCTCGACAAGAATCAAAGGCCACAAAATATTGTTTTACTTCATCCACCTCCACTACCACTCCCACCCCACTACCGATGTGGGATATCATTTGTTGGGTTTTTGGGGTGGACGATTTCAAATATATATTATTAAAGTTCCATAAACAATTATTTCCACATACAAATTTTTTTTCATTGTGAGAGACTTCGATAGAAAATCTGGATGTGGAAGTAGTGATTCCTTGGGCAGTGTTTTTTATTAAATTAAAAAATAAATAAAAATGATTATAATTTTTTATACCAAAATATTTATTAATTGGAAATTATTTTTTTTATACTAAGTTTTAATTAATATACTCCTTTTGGCCTTCCCTCAATCCGCTGTGTCCATTTTCCCGATGATGTATTTCTGTCCGTATGTACGCCTGGCGCTCTGTGTGTATCCAATAACTCAAAAAGTTCTGTTAGGGAATTAATGAGATTTTATATTTAATATTTCTTATGTTGACATTAAATTTATTTCAGTATATTTTTGAGTTTCTTCATATTTCCCAAAAATGTATCAACGCATGTTTTTAATGTAAACAGTGTTATTTCGTTTGACAATTTTATTTACAAGATAAAATGTTGGTTTCCATCAACAGCAATTTCACTAAATTGAATAATTTTGTTGCAGATTAACCTGCGTTTGATACTTGTCAGTGGTAAAACAAAAGAATTCCTCTTCAGTCCAAGTGATTCTGCTGGTGACATCGCCCAACATGTTTTCGACAATTGGCCAGAAGGTAAGGAAACTTCTTATGATTGCTGTTTGTGTTCCAGCTATTGTATAATTCATACGAAATTGTATTAAACAAGTTTATACATGGTTGCAGGTAGATATTAATCGCTTGATAAATCAGAATATACCTAACAGATCGTACAATAAGCTACCACATATTCCTAAGGCCAAAATAAAACGATTGAATACAATGTACTTCTAAAAGTACTTCCTTAAGTTGTTGTCGAGAATTAAAAATTGTTATTTTTAAATAACAAAAGATTTTTTTATATTTATTTATTTATTTATTTATTTATTTATTTATTTATTATACACTACCCAACAGAACATGTTCCAATTACAGGGTAGGAAAAATACACAATAATAAAATACAATAACAAAATACAAATACACAATAACAAGATACTTAATATTACAAAATACACAATATAACAAATTTTCCAGGTATATAACGTACATATAGGTTTTAAGATAAATAATTAAAAGCACATATAATACATTGAAATAAGTTAGTTGTTATAGCAAGCAGTTCTTATGTCTACAACACTGCAATTAAAAAGGTTAACTTTATCCTGAATATCATTACATACACGGGTGAGAATTCTAATAGATTTGTTCTTGGTGTGGGTAAATAAAAAAGATTAGTTGATCTTGTTTGCACCAGTGGCATATGAACAAGCGTATTAACTTTTACCAACAGTTCAGGACATTTTATTTTATTATTGACAAGTTTATGCAAAAACATAGCAAAGTGAAGAAACCGCCTTCTGACCAGTTCATCAGCATTGAACCTCTCTAGCAGCTTGTCGTGCGGAAACCTTATTGGCCGATAGATTTTGTCCTCCTTAAATGCCATAAATTTTAAAAATCGTCTATGAATTTGTTCGATAGCTTTACTGTGTACAGCGTAGTTAGGATTCCATACAACAGAGCCGTACTCAAGTTTAGAACGCACAAAAGACGTAAATAGAATTTTTAATGTGTCGATGCTGTTGTGCTCACCGTAGTTTCTAATGATAAAGCCCAGGATTTTATAAGATGATGATACAATGATATTGATGTGCTGGTTAAAGGTCAACTTACTATCAAAAGTTATGCCTAGATCTTTAAATACCTCTGGTTTATTTAAATGTACCTGATTTATAGCGTATTTATGCTACACAGGATTCAATTTTTTAGTATATGTGACAGCGTTACATTTAGCAGCGTTCAGGGGTAGGAAGTTTGAGGTGCACCAGTCGTTTATTAGACCCAAGTCAGCTTGCAGTAGCAAACAGTCAGATTCATCCTTGATAGCTAGATACAGTTTGAGGTCATCCGCATATAGTAAACAATAGCAGTTCAGACCAAGTACAATGTCATTTATAAATAAAATAAAGAATAGAGGACCCAACACTGACCCTTGTGGTACTCCAGAAGTACAAACTATTCTTTCAGATTTATACCCGCGATATTGAACATACTGGTTTCTACATTTTAAGAAGGAGGAGCAGAATAGAACTATATCTCGGTTAAAGCCGAAAACAGAAAGCTTTCTTAGTAAAATACCGTGGTCAAGTCTGTCGAACGCCTTTGAGAATTCTGTATAAATGTCCATTGCCACCCAACACTTCCGAAATAAATTGTGTAACACAAACCAAGTTGCTGATTGTCGACCGGCCTGCCACAAAGCCGTGCTGATTAAGGCAAATTTGTTCGTTGACATATGTGTGAAGCTCCTCGTATAGAGCAAATCCAAAGACTATATTGATATTAACAGTAATCCACGATGGTATAGTAGTAGTAGCAGTCTATAAAAAATATAAAATTATCTTCACCACAAAAGTGCGTTCCTTTGGCAGATACGAAAGCATAGCTTGCTGCCATAATTTCACTAAGGTGCATGTATTACCGATCTGTGGATCGACTGATGTGACGTTACATTTGGCCACGCTCCGGTTCGCGGCACGCTATGTTTTATAATTAATTTGAGTAAGAAGTCGTGGTGATACAACTTTATTACTAATTGGAACATATAGTCTAAGCAGTGATTATTTAAGTATAGACAAAATGGAGTCTTACCGGTCAGATCCTTCGGTTATATTATATATATACATATATTTTTTATATCCTCTTCAGAAAAATCCTGCGAACCGTTTACGCGCAAGCAATGTTCAAAGACGAGCAAAAGAAGTTGGCGAGCCAACGCACCAAACCAAGTGGGAATTGTTTAATTTAGACACGTATGTTTAAAAAATTAACCGGTCAGAAATTTCTCATTAACAGAAAATATCTTGATCAGAAATTTTCGCATCATTTTACCCTCTCCAGATAGCCTGGAAAGGGTTACAATTTTTCTTTCTTGTACATTTCAAGCTACCTGGAAGGTGTAAAATGAGACGAAATTTCTGACCATGATATATTCTGTTTTTGGGACACCAAATGAACCTATAAACGACTACTTATAAATTTTTTTGCGTTTTAACCTATATTTAGTAATTTTTGAAGTCCAATTTTTGAAAATTAAAAAATTTTAAATGTTATATTAAAAAATTCGTTAATGAATTTGAAACATACATGTCCTAAATAAACAATTCCCACCCGGTTTCGTGAGGTGGCTCGTCAACTTTTTTTGCAGTTGTCTTTGAACATTACCTGCGCGTAAACGGCTCGCGGGATTTTTCTGAATAGTGTACTTATATCTAAAAATATATACGGCATCACTATAATCTGACTGGTAAGTCGCTACTTTTTTGTCCTTCTGTCCTTTTATCCTTTTGTCCTCTGTCCTTTGTAAAAAAAAATGCTAAACTTGCTCAAACGCACGTATTTAGCTTTGAGGTATAGAACCGAAACAAAACCGAACAAAAGACATTTAAATTTTTATTCTATTTATTATACTTAACACTCGGTTGTTGAACAATTCGGATTCATAACAAAAATCCAACAAATCACTTAATATGGTCACCCTGTATGGATAAAAATAATATCTGTGACAATCGAATTGTTCCTTGTAATAAATGATTAAGTAATTCTATTATATGACTGTAAGGTTTTGTTTTTACAAAGCCGAAACATTGATGGGTGAAGAGGAAAATTATTTAGTCAATAATAGAACTATATAAATAGAAAAAAGTACTTCGATATTGTCTACTTATATAAACTAATCAATAAACTTTCTTATGACTGCACTAAGTACCTTGGGATAAGAAATTAATCAATGTGCCACATGAAAGAACACGTTTTTGCACGATTCCATATGCCATGGATCCGAAGATAAAAAAAATGCGAATTAAAATAGCTTGCAATAAAAAAATGCAGAGATTATCATTAATTACAAGTACACTGAAATAATCCTTGACACGAGAATAGATGTTCATTAAAAGGTAAAAAGTACAGTCACAAGTACTCCTAAATCAGATAAAATATGCTGGTACATTACAAAGCATTTATTTGCATTCGATAATCCAAGGTACCGGAGTCAACTCCATATCAAATCAGCACAATTTTAAAACATAAAATGACACTAGCTGCAGGGCCTTTGGCGCCCCGCATGAGGGTGCCGTACCGTAGGGGGCGCCACGAGCTTAATATAAGTCGCTTTTTTTTTTTCGAGTAAAATTTATGACAAAAAAAAAATTGTTTTGGATTTTACCCCCCCCCCCCCCCCCACGTTCATCAATTTTGAGATGAGGACGAAAAATTTTTTTTTACTACTTATATTAATCATCCCCTTTTGTGTGTGAAAATAAAAATTCTGCTAATTTCATAATGACTACTCTGCTCAAAATTGATGACTCTTGAATACAGTTACTTACTATGTGGCTTTATAATGTAACAAATTTTTTAAGATACTTTTTGTGGATGCGCCCTGTAATATATGTGGAATGGTTCTGTTTTTAGATAGTTGTATGTGCATGTACATGTCATTGAATAAAAGTGAAGCAACAAATTAAAATTTCGAACTATGCAAGAGATGAACAAATAGCATATTTCTTATTCGTAGGTCGCTAGATTGCTACATTCGTAGACTCTTTATATTATCTGTTAAATTTCATAATACTTAAATTATACAACATAAATAAATTAACGCATTTTAATAATTTTGTAACGATTATTTCACCCATTAACGTGATAGTCAATGAAAGCCAGTTTTTTGACAACATTGCACCAATCAAACGTCATTATTAATGGCAAACTAACCTAGATCGGCTTTTGACAGTACCAACACGAGAAATTTATCGCTCTAACTTTTGTATCGACGCGTCGAGAAATATTATCGCAGTAATATTTTGACGTTTTGTTTCGTGAAATATTTTCCGCAAATAGAACCACTCGTGCTTTTAAATTTTATCTATAAATTTCTTTTCTAGCTTATGGCTAATTAATTGTTAACGTAACTTGTAAATTGCAGTATTGTATTATATACATAGTAATATAGTAATATAAACATAACATAAACACACCTCATAAGTTGACAACTGCCAGTTACATGCCAAGGCTGTCTGGAATATATAGGTCAAGGACAAGTTAAGCTTTCAATGACTTATAACGTAATTACAAAATAATTATCACAACTAAAATTAAATACAAATGCCTACCAAGCAGACAAATCAATTATTTCATCACAAAGCAACAACACATTAATAATTCGGAAAATCAAAACTATGCACTAGCACTATACATTACAATTCATTATACTTAAAGTTCTCCCTACTTAAACAAGCAAATCTTAACTCAATTATTAAACTATTTAAATGGCAAAATGTTCTGTTATCATATATATAAAATGGGTGATAATTTAGAAGAACAATTATGTTTATTATGTAATTATACAGTTTTACTGACAAGATACTTTCTTGACTGACGCCACCTTTTTGGTTCGAATAAGCTGTCACTGAGACTCTCCCCAAACAGTGTTGCCAG
This sequence comes from Rutpela maculata, assembly GCA_936432065.2. Taxonomy (NCBI): domain Eukaryota; kingdom Metazoa; phylum Arthropoda; class Insecta; order Coleoptera; family Cerambycidae; genus Rutpela; species Rutpela maculata. Next base: position 40,559,298 of record OW386288.2, on the reverse strand, counting down.
CCTTTTCTCTAACCAAGAGCTGACAGAACATCCTCCCCTTTTTATTTAAGTAACATAATCGTCTAAATAGGAGGGTTTTCTGACATTTCTAACTGGTCTAGAACGTGCAGTATTCTCTTCTTTATCCACAGGAGCACTACCTACTAAGGGATAGTCAATGTTCACTTCACTAGAACTGTTATCGCTAGGTGCAATTTCATTATGATTACTTTGTACATTTTCTGTAATTGTTATTGGAGAGGACAGTATTGGAGTAAACTTTGACCAATCATAATAAGGAGCTGGAATCAGGTGCCATCTGTTTCGACGGAAAGTACCGAAGTCGGTTTTAATCAAATATGATCGAGGCTCCTTTAATAATTGAATGACTTTACCGTAAACTCTAAGGTCAGTTACCCAAACACTGTCTCCTATCATTAACTGGGACAATTCTTTGGTTCTATGTCTTTCATTAAATTGAATTGAGGACTTTACTTTAGCTTTATCCTCCCTATGAAAGATGTTTTTTGTGTTAACTGGGTTATTCAATTGGCTGGGCAAAATTGGTAGTGGAGATCTAATTTTTCTATTCATTAGTAATTCCGCGGGGCTAAAGCCACATTCCAAGGGAGTGGTGCGGTAAGCTAGCAGTGCTAAATAAATATCTTCATTCTTTTTTAACAACCCTTTTGCTATCTTCACCGCAGCCTCAACGAATTCATTAGATTGAGGGAAGTAGGGACTGCTGGTTATATGTCTAAAATCGAGTTCGTATGCAAAACGTTTAAATCCGGATTTAAACTGCGGTCCATTATCTGATCTGACTATATCGGGAATACCGTATCTAGAGAATAATTCTTTTAATTTGTTGATTATTGTAGTTTCCGTTAAACTAGTTAATTTAAATATTTCGAAGAATCTCGAATAATAATCTGTGGCAATTAAATACCACGAATCACTTTTAAATAAATCTAAAGCTATTTTTTGCCACGGACGATCCGGAAATGTATCTTTCAAAAATGGTTCCTTAGGATTAATTCTATGTTCCACACATTGGGAACAAGTGCGTATGCAATTCTCAATTTGCGTCGATATGCCCAACCACCACACCGATGATTTTGCTCTCAGTCGACACTTGACTATGCCTTGGTGCCCTTGGTGTATCAACGATAAACATTTCGCTTGTAACGACTTTGGCATGATTATGCGCGTACCACGCAAAAGAAACCCTTCATTATGTGAAATTTCCAACCTATATTGATAATAGGGTATTATTTCATTGTCTAAGTGATTTTTATCAGGCCACCCTGAAAAAGAATATTCTTTTAATTTCTTACATATGAAATCTTTGGCCTGTTCTTGTTTTATTTCATTAAGAAAATATGGCTTTACTGCAAATGAATCAACGATGAGACCTACATGAGCCTCTGTTTCAGCCACCAACTCATCGTCTGCAGGTACAGACGAATAAGCTGAGAAATTTCTAGATAAGGCATCTGCTACCACTAAATCCTTACCAGGTACATAAAAAATTTTATACTCGTACCGCATGAGTCTAATTCTAAACCTTTGAAGCCTAGGGGTCAACTCGTCAATAGGTTTAGTCTGCAAGATTTGGATCAACGGTTTGTGATCTGTTTCCAGCGAAACCGTAATGCCTGTGATGTATTCGTGAAATTTATCACAAGCCCAAGTCAAGGCCAATGCCTCACGCTCAATTTGTGCATATCTTTTTTCTGTAGCGGACAATAGTCGTGATGCATATGAAACAATTTCTCTTTTACCGCCTTGAGATTGAATAAGAAGGCACGCCCCTAACCCATAGGACGAAGCATCAGCAGAAATCGAAATTTGTTTCGATGCATCAAAATGAGCTAAACATGGACTATCCTGCAATAATAATTTTATTTTTTTAAACGCCTCTTTTTGAGGTACATCCCATACAAATGATAAGTTTTTTTTAACAAAGATGTCAAAGGTTCAAGAACCCCTGAACGATTTGGGATAAAACGACTTGAGAAATTAATCATGCCTAAAAATTGCAATAACTCTTTTTTATTATTAGGTTCAGGAAATATTTTAATAGACGAAATTCTTTCAGGATCTACTGAAATACCATTATTTGAAATTGTATGTCCTAAAAATGTCAATGACTGTACCCCGAATACACATTTTTCTCGGTTTAACGTTATCCCTTCTGCATGAATTCTATTCAGTACTTCGTTAAGAATTTCATTGTGTCGTTCTAGGGTTAATGCATGGATTAAAATATCATCGATGTGACTTATTACACCGTCAATCCCAGCTAGAATATTATTTAATAAAATAGAAAAATATTCAGGAGCACACGTAATCCCAAAAGGTAACCTTTTAAATAAAAATCTTCCAAAAGGAGTTATAAAACAAGTCAAATGCCTAGATTCTTTACTTAAACGGATTTGGTAAAATCCTGACGTCGTATCGAGTTTGCTAAAATATTTTGAATCTTTTATACGTGCTAAAATAGTTTCAACTTTACCGATAGGGAAATATGACCTTAATACCGCTTTATTTAAACGTGTATAATCAACACATAGTCTAACTTTAGTTCCCTTCTTCACCACCACTATAGGACTTACCCAAGGAGTGTAAAAATCTACTGGTTCAATAATATTTAATTTTTTTAGACGGGCTATTTCTTCTTTTAGAAGATCCAGCAATGGAATTGGAACAACGCGAGGAACAGATTGTATATAGGGTTGCACCTCTTCTTTAATTTTAATCTCCATTTCAGTTTGAAATGTACCAATGTCATTAAATATGTTTGGAAATTTGTTTTCGATATCATTATAGTTATTTTGTATAAAATTTAATTCTACCAATTGTACCCCTTCGCCTCTTTTCAGAATTTTTAGTTGGATAATAGCGGGTCTACCTAAAATTGGTTTATTTAGTTCCTTAACAACATAAATTTAAGTTTGAAACTGCCTATCCAAGTAGCTCAAATTCGTTTTAAAAGTTCCTACTATATTCAATTTACTTCCAGACGGACCTGTTACAAGCTTATTGGAAAAAGATAATGATTTAATTGCTTTGGAATCCAAGACATTAACCGGTATACAAGTAATATCGGCTCCGGAATCTATTAAAAAGTTCAACTTTCTTTCTAATTTAGAAACAAGTATAGGGATGGTCCACTCTCTACAATGTATATGATTTAACTGAATGGATCCGAGAAAAACTTCTTTTTCCAATTCGTAGTTAGAACGTTCAGTAGAACAAGAACAATTTAATTGTACAGCTCTGACCTTGGAATTTAATTTGCTTCTACAAACCTTTGCCCAATGTCCTAATTTCTTACATTTATTACATGTGGAATTATTGGCTGGGCATTTATCTCGGGAATGCAAAGAGAACCCACAGAAACTGCACTTTCTGTTGCTTTCTTCATCGTTTCCTTTATTTTGAAAATTTCTACTTTCATTGTTTCCTTTATTTTGAAAATGTCTGCTCGGTCCTGCACTAGCAGTAGAATTAGCTCTTATTTCACGACTCTGACTCGCTTGAAGTTCAGCCTGTTTTGCTGTCAAAATACAGTCATTTAGTGTCAATTTTGCTAGTAACTGTAATCGATCACTCGTCTTTTTATCTGTCATCCCGTCAACTATTCTGTCGCGAATTAATTCCTCTTTTAACGCCCCATAATCACAATGCTCTGCCAAAGTATGCAAACTGGTAATGAAACTTTCCACTGGTTCCCCTGGTCTCTGTTCTCTCGAGTTGAACTTATAACGCTCGAAAATAATGTTTCTTCGAGGTATGAAATGAATTTCAAACTTCTCCAATGCATCCAGATATGTCGTCGGAATACTTGCGAACTGCAATAATATCTCCTCTGCTTCTTCTCCCATAATATAAACTAACACGTTTATTTTCTCCGTATCTGATTTGCCATCTTGTCCTGATACCGACATAAATCTCTCGAATCTTTTTCGCCACTGCGGCCATGCTACTGGCGTGCTGAAATCGAATTTATCAGGTGGGGACACCTGTACTGGTAATTTTACCTCTGTCATATTTTCTCGTAGAAAAATTTCAACAGATTTCTCTAATATCTAACCTTCTAATTATCACAATCCCACCGCTGCCACCATGTTCTGTTATCATATATATAAAATGGGTGATAATTTAGAAGAACAATTATGTTTATTATGTAATTATACAGTTTTACTGACAAGATACTTTCTTGACTGACGCCACCTTTTTGGTTCGAATAAGCTGTCACTGAGACTCTCCCCAAACAGTGTTGCCAGCCTTTTCTCTAACCAAGAGCTGGCAGAACACAAAATAAGGATTAAATACATAAATATAATAAATAATTTTTGAAAAATTCACTGTACAGGTACATAGTTAATTCTAAGCTAGATGGAAGTTAGGGTTTGGGCCCCGGGACGTCTCGTGTCTCGACGTCCCGGGACATTCCCCAAATTTAACTGTCTCGTGTCCCGGGACTTTCGGGTCGAGACTCGAGACACGCTTGTAATAATTTTATTAACAAAAGATCATAATAAGCTTCATTAGTTCAGGCTTCCCGCACTCTGTCACTGATAGCGCCATCTGTTAGTTTAACTAGTAATTACTTGATACTCGTACGTACGTAAGTTACTATACACAATAAAATCGGCATCTATTGAAAACAAGAGAGTGTTCTCTTTCCGGAGGCATTATTACAAAAATCAGAAACGGATTGTGGGACAAAGTTGTTAATACACTAATTTTTTTAGAAGAATATTTTATTAAATTAGGAAAAAAGAGAAAGAATTGATAGGGCAAGTGCGACGATCGCGGCGAACCGCGACCGCCTAGTAAAATCACATTGTTTTGAGCCTTTCCACTCTCGGAACTCCAAGAGATATCGTTGCCACCTTCGACTAGAAAGGATACGGCCTTAGAGGCGTTCAGGCATAATCCCACGGATCGTAGCTTCGCACCACCGACCGTCCGCCCGCTCGAGCGAGTGCGTGAACCAAATGTCCGAACCTGCGGTTCCTTTCGTACTGAGCAGAATTACTATCGCAACGACGAATCATCAGTAGGGTAAAACTAACCTGTCTCACGACGGTATAAACCCAGCTCACGTTCCCTTAATAGGGAACGTGATAATATCTTGCTAATGCAAGATATTATTTATTTATATGACTAATGGCTAGAGACTAAATGATGAATATTAATGATTAGTAGGATTAGGTACTTTTACTAAGTCTGTTTTGTTTTATAATTATAAGATTTTATTTCTAAAAAATGAATCTGTGTATGAGAATTAAACATACGAATTGTTTAGACTTTAACTAACGTTAGAAATGTTAGAATTTGATTTTATGTTCAATAAATGTTGATTTTTACTAAAATGGCGATTTTATTGATACATCTCGCCAAGAATGAACTCGATTCTAATTTTATTTTGAAAAGTCTCGAGTCCCGGGACGTCCCGGGACGTCCCGGGACGTCCCGGGACTTTGATCTTGCGATGTCTCGCGTCCCGGGACTTTGATCTTGCGATGTCTCGTGTCCCGGGACTTTGAAAATGTCGAGACTTCCCAAACCCTAATAGCAGTATTATTTCATCTGAAGTCGGCAACCTTAGAACATATAAGCGGGAGATTGGTAAAATGCATTTTTCTAGTCTTTAATTGAATATTAAGCGAATAGGTTTTTTTTGCAAATGAAAACTGTCTCTTTCGGGGGCCATGCCCAATATACTAAAACTTATATGTGAGTATGTAAGTGAATAATAAATATTTAGTAATGCTTTAAGATTAAATAATGTATTTTACTCCCACATCCAGTGGAAGTATAGTTACCCAAAAAAAAAATTTGAAAATTTTTATAATTCAAATAGGCTTAGGATATCATGAAAGTTCTTAAGTTTGAGCAAAATCTGATTTTGATGAAACTTTTACCAGTTTATCTACATATGTATTGCTATATTTAAGAATTTTTCTAAGGTGGTCACTCTGATGAAACCCTATAAAAATCACCTTCGAAAAAATTTTTTGTTAAATACCTATTAATAGTTAAGCGAAACAATTCAAAAACTATATTTAATTTTCTTCATAATACTCCCTACAATAACGTTTTTGGTTCATCACTCTATCTCTACTAGATTCAGAGAAAAAAATACATCTTAAAATACATACTTTTCAACATGACTCAGTAACGTTATTAGATAGGTGAGTAAAAACTATATAAATAATAGTATAAATGTATAACCTATTAAACAAAATAGTAGTTGTCATATTCGGTTCTGGGGGCACATTTCATATGGCTATCATGCTAGACCCTTTGTGGAATTCCCTATTTTAGATTGCTTCTCGTCATTCAAATATGCATTGCAAGCATCAGTTTCTTTTCTTGCACATTACGCATGGCTACTCTAAGCATTATTAATTAGCTAGTTGCCAACTGTCAATAACTGATAATTCAAAAACTAATAATAAATCATTTTAGCACAGAAGTTTTAGTAAGTATATCGCTTCTACCCGGAATTAGTTATTGTAAAGCTGAAAAGGGTATAGCAGAATAAGCATGGTAAAATGGCCCCAGAAGCGTTTGGGCCTAATTCGGTGTCAGTAGATCGACAATAGGAAACATAACATTTCGTTTTCATTTTTTATCTCTGCAAGTTGTGCGTTAATTATTATGAAAAAAATAGACGATGTACATGTAATTTAAAGGCATCTTAGGGAAAAAAATCAGCTGATTTTGTTGCCTCCTTCAAATAAAAAAAAAATATTTAAAAATTAAAATATTTATTTTTTCATGAAAATAATGATTCGCATACACAAAACTTTTACCAAAAATACATTGTTATGAGTAGTTTATTGTAGATTTTTTTCAAATTTTTTGAAGCGGTGCTCCATGACTAAAAAAAATAAAAACTTTTACGACGCATTGTTTAGTGGTGCTTAACCATTGAAACTTGTCCGGCGGACCAGACCAATGTATCCGTATGTATTTGGACTCGCTGAAACCGAATCCGAAGTTAGAATTGTCAGATTAGCTCGTTAATCACCTCTAACACCAAAAAACACTCCCAAAACAAAAACAAAGTGGTCTGTTCGGCGGACTATACCAGTGTATCCTTATGTATTTTGACCTGATGAATTCGTATTCGAAGTTAGAATTGACAGATAGGCTCGTTTTTCACCCTTAACCTCGAAAAACAACCCCCCCCCCCCACCCAAAGAAATGGTCTGTTCGACGGACCAGACCAGTGTATTCTTATGTATTTGGACCTGCTGAAACCGAATCCGATGTCAGAATTGTCAGACTGGCTCGTTTTTCACCCCCAACCTTTTGTTTTGGGGGTGTTTTTTGGTGTTGGAGGTGAAAAACGAGCCAATCTGACAATTCTGACTTCGGATTCGGTTTCAGCGGATCCAAATACATACGGATACGCTGGTCTGGTCCGCCGGACAAGTTTCAATGGGATAAGCACCACTAAACAATGCGTCGTAACAGTTTTTATTTTTTTTAATTATGGCGCACCTCTTCAAAAAATTTGAAAAAAATCTACAATAAACTACTCATAACAATGTATTTTTGGTAAAAGTTTTGTGTAGGCGAATCATTATTTTCATGAAAAAATAAATATTCTAATTTTTAAATATTTTTTTTATTCGAAGGAGGCAGCAAAATCAGCTGATTTTTTTTCCTAAGATGCATTTAAATTACATGTACATCGTCTATTTTTTTCATAATAATTAACGCACAACTTGCAGAGATAAGAAATGAAAACGAAATGTCATGTTTATTAGGGTACAGGGGTTACCCGTGGCGACGGGGGGCTAAAACTCGAGGAAAACATTTCTTTTCCTATTGTCGATCTACTGACACCGAATGCAGAAACTCTGATCTGAACTGCAGCATCATTTGCAAGAGCTGTAGAGGATCCAGCTGCACAAACAGCCAGTCAGTGGATATGGATGATGATCCGGACGACCCTGCTTCCCAGTAGATCAATAATGTCAATTGTCTTGCCGAATAAAGTCATTTTTTGAGTCTGACAAGTTAAATTTCATTCAATAAATCTTATAAAACACCAATAATATATAAACAGGTCCAAACGCTTCTGGGGCCATTTTACCATGCTTATTCTGCTATTCTGCCTTTGCAGGATTGTAGTTTTAGTCCAGGACAACACGTACCAAAAAGTCTCCTACTCTCCCCCGTCGGCTTCCCTGTTTTTTTCGGAGCAACAAGGGCCTAAGTCACAGAAATTGCAGAGCTGGCTATAAAGTGCAAGAGAAAAGTTGTTACTGGTCCGATTTGGGTCGATCATAAAGGCTTTTGAGAAACATATCCGTTCGTATTTCATGTTCCATGCATATTTTGTTCATAATTTTCCGTTCTAGTGCTGTCAAAATTTCAAAAATTGAAAAAATTCGGAAATGGCGCCATTGCGGATAAATGAAGACTCGGAGAGGAAAATGTACCCGAATGAACATTTCTCTTCATATTTTGAGCTTTCCATTGGTATGTCTACCTTCTCTGTAGCGTCACCCGTTACGGAGCTACTCCACTCCGAGTGCCGCCGAGCGGTGATACTCGGAGAGTTAAGTGCGTTCATTGTTTCGTCGATCACGTCTGGTCTAAACAATCAAGCAGGCGCACGGCGAGCCTTCTTGGTTCAGTAGCTGTGATAGTCCTCGGAGTGTGTGCATCGGTTCATTGGTGCTGAAAAATTGAGTGATCGTCGTTAAGTCATGGTAGACACGGGCCTTTGTGTTTTTTGTAAGTTGTCTCTTGAAGATGGAAATGTTGTGGTGGTTCAGGGTGGGCAATCAACTTTGCTTCGGACTAGTGTGGAAAGAGGAGACACCACTAAAGATGAGGAAATGTTTAGAGATCTTGTGGAAAAAAGTTCTGAGTAGCAGTGAGCAGAAGAGCTTGGACCAGCTACGAGTAGTCCGATACAGCCAGAGCGGGGTGAAGCAGTCGGTGATAGCCTCCTTTGATTTGGCAAGCCCCCGCCAACAAGTGCCGCCTGTGAACAACATTCGTTCCGCTCATACTTCCAGGTGAGGGCTTTAGGGAGAATAGTGTGAGGATTTAATCTCTCGAAAAGCTTGCAGCACTCAACTAATGTGCTTGTGCTTTTTTGCAGGTCCAGCAATGGCTAGACGTCAACCTCAACCCGAAGGACTGGGAATGGAAATCAGGACTCCAGGGCCTGGTTTCTGTTCCTACCACAAGGCAGCCAGCTCCTGATAGCCTGCTACGGCTAATGTCCTGTGCCTGCAAGGCGAACAGCGGTACCCGGTGCGAGTGCAGCATCATGTGCAGGAGCTGTAGAGGATCCAGCTGCACAAACAGCCAGTCAGTGGATATGGATGATGATCCGGACGACCCTGCTTCCCAGTAGATCAATAATGTCAATAGTCTTTCCGAATAAAGTCATTTTTTCAGTCTGACAAGTTAAATTTCATTCAATAAATATTATAAAACACCGATAATATATAAACAGGAATTCGCAACAAGTCTCATCAGCGCCATATACTTATTAGAACCAATACTGCTTGTTAGCTTTCTATATCTCCCGTGCATTAAAATTAGGCCAACACTTCGCGTACTGCGACTTCTACTCATGCGCTAAACTTTTAGCTGTTAGATTTCAGTAGTGTATGCGTATTATCAAATTAGAGACGTAGGGTACTCCGTTGTGGCAAAAAATTGTTTGTATTAATTTTATACTCGACGAAGATGATAATACGCATCCTAATTTAATTATCTGTCATCTGAAGGATCAGAACATGCGCACAAGCTATTGAGTACGCCTAGTCTTGGCCCACGAACTTCATAAATTAAACTGGACTTCACAACGCACATATCCCAAACAAAAGCTCGTGACACCACTTACCATGGTCGCCATGATAGGCTGTCAATTTATTTGAGGTTGGCAATACACTATAGGAATCTCAACTACTGTATCGTTATTTTGTAGCGCATTGCCAAATGTTTTATATTTTCAATAAACTTGAATACTTTTCTCCCAAAATACTACTTCATCTTCTCTAATAACAAGAAATTTATTCATAATGTGAGACTACTACAATACTTAGAGTAAGTTATCATCAGAAGTACTCATTAATAGTATTAATACTCTCATTTTAATAAAATTATTTCTTAAATCTGGCAATCATTTGAGTAGTTGATTTAAGCGGGTCCTAGGCCACCCCCCACCACTTTTCGGTGACGTCACAGGGTGGGAGGAGCCACAGGGGTGCAGGGTAAAGGGGGTGAGAGGGGGTGAGCGGCAAGGAGAAAGCGGTGAGTCACACACCGGAAGAAGGGTGAAGGTGGGACCCCACGTCACACATGAATTATGGCTATTCGTCACGCATGAGTTTTAACGAGGGGTTGTTGCACCCCTCTAGTTTAAGCGGGTCCTAGGGATCCCTCCACCAATTTTCGGTGATTCATACCGGAAACACGAGGGCTGGACCATTGATGTGTCATACATGTCTCAACACGTCACGCATGAATTATGCACCCCTCTAGTTTAAGCCGGAGCTCGGGATCCCTCCACCACTTTTCTATTACGTCATTCCCGGTGAGTCACACACCTGAGGGGTCGGACCCTATTCGTCACGCATGAATTATAAGGGGGACAAATAAGAAATGGTGACTAATACCTGAGGTGCGGGGGAAGGTTTGAAGGAGCCAGACAATCACTTCCGGTGAGTCATATATAAGGGGTCGGACCCTATTCGTCATGCATGAATTATGCACCCTTCTAGTTTAAGCGGGTGCTCGGGATCCCTCCACCACTTTTCGATGCGTCATGCACGCATTATAGCGTTAGGGTGAAAATATCCTATGGTGACTAATACCTGAGGTACGGGGAAAGGTTTGAAGGAGCTAGACAATCACTTCCGATGTGTCATGCATGATTCACATATTTTGACCCCTTGCTATCGACCTCTCACTACCAACAATTAAATTTAATGATTGCTTTATTTTACGTGGAGCCACTATAGGAAAAATATAATAGCTTTTTACATATAAAAAGACATTGCGGCAATAAATAGTACATATGTTTTGATCCCACAATAGTACAGGGGCCAACGACACTTTCAATTGCAATGTTTATTTAAATTAGGTTTATTTTTTTCGATAATATTAATGTAACTTATTCACAAAACAAATTCCACCGCTTTGTTAACCAATCAACGATTTAGAAGCAAAATTATTAATTATTTACAAATGACATTCTATTTTTTGTTCCCATAAGCCCCCGAACTATACGTATTGATTATTTCAGTCCACCCAATAAAAGAACACATCACTTTACATTTTTCAAGTGTGATTTAATTGACCAGAACGAGGGCGTTGGGGTAGAAATATGAAGGGTTTTATTATTCATTTTAGTCAAATGTCTCATTTATTCAAAACCAATCATTTTGTTACATGCAAGTTTTTTCATATTTGAAAACATAAAGCATAATACATTGTTTCATGCGAAATAGATTCTTTTCTGTAATTTTTAAAGTCCTTTTCAAACAGGTACAAGTAAGACTGATTAAGCGTAACGACCCCAAACAAAGGTATAAACTGGTGCCCTATTCGCTTCACTTATCTGCAGCTCTGGGGGTGCATTTAATTGACCAACGTTGTTGTATTGATTTTTCTAACAAAAAAATTTATTTAAATACTGTAATCTATTGCAGACAAATAAAGTGTAAGAAAGTCAAATTGGTCTAGAATTGTTTTTGAACCTTTGCGTTAAATAGGCATAATAAAAAATGGTATAATATTTAAATTTAGTACCGGAATGTTTGAAAGCTCAAACATATGACGCGTGTAGGGTAGATACAGGTAGATTTTATTGCTTGAAATAACGGAGAACTTAAAATGCTTAAAACAATCCATTAACATGTATTTACCGAATACAGGGTGTTTTGTTTCTTTCGTAAATAGGCATAAAAATAGTGTTTCCTTTACTAATGTGTTATTTTTGTACTTTGACAATATTATCTTCTTAAGCAAAAAAATATGCAAATCTGTATATAGGTACCTATTTTCATTGTATTCTATTGAAAAGTATGTAAAACGTATTAAATATATAAAAAATACTGAAATACACTGTTTTTTTTTCACTAATTTACTATTTCAGGGTAAAAAGGTTTAACAATACTTGATGGATTATATAACAAAGGACAAGTGCCTTAATTATTCCTTTGATTAAGGACATGTGTCCTTAATCTTTTAAGTGCGATTTGTGTACTAAAACATTTAATAGCATTGCGCTAAAAATGGTATAACATTTAAATTTAGTATAAGATGTTTGGAACATCTGGTACAGTTAGATCTTATCGCTTTTAGGGTCGAAAGAACACCAATCTAAAGAGAAACTTAAAATGCTTTAAAACGATCCATTAACATATATTTACCGAATACAGGGTGTTTTGTTGATTGCGTGACAATATCCATTATGAAATTTTGTATTTTGATGGTTGAGATATATGAATCATGCATGTGTAGGTGGGGGAGGTATGCGACTCTACTATTATAAATGTATTGCAACAGAAGTGAAAAAATAGTTAACATTCAGTATTTTCTGTACTCTCATATAGTAAAAAACTTGAGAACTAAAAGTCAGTGTTGTACAAACACCTGGATTATTTCAAGTGATTATTACTTTCTGCAATTCTTTCTCGGTATTGCCTGGACTATTCTCATATAGTAATACTGCAAGAAAAATATGTCAGATGTAGTGGAAACAAAAACGTGTTGTGTATGTCGTAGAATAATTAGTACACGGTATCTTCCAAGTGAGTGCTGGTTGAGTAGACCCAAACTAATAATAAGTTTTTGTACACGTACGTGTATTCAGACAAGACCGATTAAAGTTATTACATCATATGACTTCGATCCTTGCCGCATTCTAAATTCACCGATTCGAGAAACATTTTAATATAGAGTGTGATATATATAACAAAATATAGTAAATTAAATCCTATAATAATTGGTTTCAAGAAAATGCGCTTTCATCAAACTGTGACAATAGATTATGTCGCTAGCAACCGTAGTATACGTCTCCAATTAAATGTATTGATAATCTTGTTTAGCAGGTTGGACCAATTCCGGTAACATCTCGTCACTTTAAATTTGGTCAGGGGTGCATTTACAAGGGTGAAATAGTGTTTCCTTTACTAATATGTTATTTTTGTACTTTGACAATATTATCTTAAGAAAAAAATATGCAAATCTGTATATAGGTACCTATTTTCATTGTATTCTATTGAAAAGTATGTAAAATGTATTAAATATATAAAAAATACTGAAATACACTGGTTTTTTTCACTAATTTACTATTTCAGGGTAAAAAGGTTTAACAATACTTGATGGATTATATAACAAAGGACAAGTGCCTTAATTATTCCTTTGATTAAGGACAAGTCCTTTAATTATCCCATTGATTAAGGACGATTAAAACACATATAGATATAACCTAATACTTTTTTAACATTCGATGTCATACTGCGAAAGAATAAACATGAATTTAATATGTAAAGTTTGCACCAAAAGTTTCAATCGATCTTGTGCCTTAAGTCGACACAAAAATATACATAATAAAAATCACTATTTCCAATGCAGCTTGTGTAATAAAATATTTAATAGACGAGATAACTTAAAAACTCACGTACAAAAAGTACACAACGCGCAGTATATTCCATCTAAGAATCAGGCGACGATGGTCTCAAAAAGCATTCCATTTAGGACAATTGAAAATCGAGTCATACCATTAATTAAAGAAAAATACGCATCTCCTATTGAATACAGAATAGACCAAAGCGAAGAATTAAAAAAAACTTAGCTACACCATCAATGCATGAGACTGAGAGACATTCCGATAATTACCAAACAACTTCTAAAAGAACAATAAAAAAGGACGTATTACGCTGGAACTCGGAAACAAATCCTAGTGATATTGTAGCATGCATACGTCTACATCTTCATTTGGGGATCGAATACAGCCGTTATATAAACATATTAAGGGACATGAAGATCATTCAGTGACCTCGAAAAGCTTTACTCATTTAAGACAATTGAAGATCAAGGTAGACATGTAATAATGTTACTTAGGTTTGGGTACGATATGATGTAAGGCTACTTTTGATAACACCACAATTGATCATTGATTAATTACGCAAATTACTCTCTAAAACACAGCATAACCAAAATAAGTAAGTAAGTACTTAAATAATTCGATATCACAATATTTCATGTCGATAATGCAATTACTATATTACACTTGTCCATTAAGGAGATTTTTACTCTCTCTTCTACGTTATACATTGAATCTAATTGATTATTTTTTGTCATAACTATTATCATCTTATAGATATAGCGGGTCACCATATATTTTCTTTTGGTTTTCATATCGTCTGTACTATAATTTTAGAGTATCATCAACAATTTCAGACAACCCAGTTATTCTCCTTTATGGCCTTATATAATCACCATAGTGGCTTGTCTCATCCTCTCTTATATGATAATCACATATGAATGCCATCATATTTACAGCATTAGTTGTATTTTTTATCAACACTACATCAATTTATATAAAAATAAGGTCTTCATACTAGTACATGCCATTTTTTGTTCATACTAGCATCCCCAAATCCCAATCAAACTACCTATGTGCAAACAGATTAGCCCTAAGAATAATAGAATCGTTTACTTGGTGTCAAAAGTGTATCCAAATCGTCAAGTTTTCTACCTAAGAACATCTCATTCACTTCAGACATTCATATTTCAGCAAAATGCATGCTATGTATTTTGACGGTGGCATTAACAATGATCTACCTCTGTTTTGTGAATAGTGATTTGCGTTAATAAGGAACCATCATTTAAACACACATCAATCACGCATTTCAGGTATTTATTAACTTTCATAAAGAATCTATAGACCTAATAAGGATACTGTTTACTATATTTGAATAACTACTTAATAAAATATTACACACATATAATTTGTCCGATATCAATATTTCTCCGTTTTTAAAAAATACTTTGAAGAAGGGTACCATTCTACATTATTTCTATATAAAATCAATTTGGCAAAACACATTTTTATGACACAAGTTTAAAGAAATCGATAGTATCGTACATAACCTAGCTTGATAATTCAACTATGTGTTTGCAAACCTGATTATTTTATCTACCAGGCATAGCATACTCTTTCCTTACGAAGGACATCGAAATTTCAACGATTCACATAAAACACATATCCAGTTTAAAACAAAAAAAATAATACATGTATACATATATATATTTTTTCAAAGACTAAGCAATAAATTTATTTAACCACATGTCTGTTGAGTTGATACATAGTAATCAGCACTAGAGAAAAGATTAAATCAATTCAATTTATACGCAAATATCTATACCACTACAAATTTACATAATATTTTACATCAACAAACATTGCTTGAACCTAGATGAAATATGATAAAATACGAAAAATGCACGAATTAAGTAATTATGTTTTCTGAAACGACTAATATATATTATAAGGTATACAAATATCCTTCATAAATATCTAATACGTCGATAATTCCTACTTACCTAAAAAAATTTATATACGATCTAAATGAATGAATGAAGAGAAAAATGCATATGATGAATTTTCTTAAAACCTTTAGGTGTAACAACCGCCTAGCACCACCAAATTCGAATATTACTAAAAAATAAAAGACTCAGAGCTGCTTAGTTTGAAAACGATTAAATACGATACACTGAGTTACATTTAACGTAAAATGGTTACTTGGTTACCTAATAGAAAATATTAATGCGAACTATAAACATTTCTAAAATAGAAGCATTTGTTTTCGTTTGTTAACATGTTAATGTTTTAATGAAAGGCGATTATTGCTAATAGAAGACAACTTTTTTTAAGTGATTAAGACTATTTAGGGATAACGATAACGATTTAGTACCAAGTTAAGCATGATACAAATTCAACACAGCGTAGACTTATATCTGGTAATATATCTCAAGAGTAGCAACAATACCTACCGAATGCTAGTAAACCAAACAATCATTTATTATTTTGGGCTTTTAATTTATGCCAAATCTAGGTGGTTTGTTCAGGAAGCATGCAAATTCAACGAAATTTCTTTTCCCAGCATAGTAAATAGGTACATTATTTTTCTAAAACTGACAATATTTTTAAAAATTAAATAATAATTAATGGAAATAATAATAATAATAATAATAATAATAATAAACATCTTTTATTGAGAACAAACTAAATTACTCACAAAATGTGGCGAAGTTTAGATAACTTTATCTAGTCTTACATTAATAATACAGTTCGCTTTAGAAAACACCAAAATCAGTATGTATGTATATCTATATAGGCTCGTTACCTAGCAATACATTAAATTTTTACGTATACGCGTTAAATTTCTACCCTTTGTTGGTTTAAGTCTTCAATATAAAAATAAGTTAATTAGGAATTGTGAGACGAGATGTATATTGTGGGAATATGTCACGGTTGTCTGCTTCGAAAGCATGTAGTGGACGAGGATATGTCTTTATGAGGATACGCGGCCACGAGCTACAAATGATGTATAACACATATGTAACTGTACATAAAAGGAGAAAATTCAATGATCATCAACTTCAAATCTAAAAAAGTTACGAATTCAAATAAATTCTTTAAAGCATAAAGATCAAAAAATAAATTTTGTTTCTCTTTACAAGTTCTCTATACGAAATATGGTCGCATAACATGTTTATCAACCACTACTATGTTTTTATATTAAAATGTATGATAACAAAATATCGTAGCAGTTACATAGTTTCTAAGGTGTTTGCATATATGCATGTAGCAGTCTTTATTTTAAACTCCCTAAACATATTCCCGCGTACCAAAGGAATTAGTGAGAGAGATAATACCAATTCTATAGCATTGTTCAAGCAGGATGACATGAATTTGCACATTTTCTCTGATCATGTCTCGTCAGACGTACCTTTTAAGAATATCAAGAATATCATGTGTAGAATGTTGGAAAGAAAGATGTGGATTTCTTGTGATTGACAAGGATAGAGAAGTAAATGGGGGGAGATATAGAAAAGTCTTGGGAGTTTCAAATATCCATAAACAATTGTAATTAGGACTTCAATCGATCTGCAGACAGCATCTGGAATACATCGGTGAAATTAAGCAGAAAGACAATATGGATAGAGATGTGGGTGCTGAAATAATTCTGAAACGTCAATTAGTTGAGACTACCAATTTCGTACGTAAGAAATTCAGTTCTCTCAAGAATAGAAATGTTGAGGATAAACTAACGTTGGATCCCATAATCACACCTTTAAAAGACTTATCATCCGCTTCAAAGGTAAAATCACAAAACAATATGCTAACACAAACACTTGGGGGGTGTAAGTGCTAGTACTAGTACATTTAAAGCAACATCTGAAACTAGTGATAAAGATGGGGAGAATAATGAAAGTCAATCATATTTTATAGAACACCGCCGAGATCATCGTTAATGAGCACTCCGGGTTCAGGAAATGTCCTTAGTAGTGCAAAAGAAATGGGTGATGTGATTAAACAACATTTAGAAAATTTAAAGTCTGGCGATCATAAATATGATACTGTATACGGTGTGCGTTTAGATCCCAACAGAGATAAACATCTAATGGGTAACGATGAAATACGCTTTTTGGTGGAAATATAATTTTGTGGCGTGGTAATAAGCAAGTGCGAAAGTATCCTAGTATCCTGACAACCCTAGAGTTGTATGATGTAAATATTTATGAAATATCCGTCAGTTCCGCGTGGTATTGAGATTGGCAATCACTGGCGGCGAAGAGTATGAAATATATCGGTAAATATTAAATAAGACAAAAGCACCATATAACCAATATGATACAAGACTGGGTTTGCATGTAAAGAAATTGAAGAAATTCAGTAAAATTATAAAACCACTGTTATCTCCTACAGTAATGACTAAATCTTGAATCGCTTTAGGCATGTCTATTCAGAAATTATACTATAATAGTGGTGTGGATTAAGTCTATTGGAATAAACCGAATGAACTGATGGACCGTTTACGTCTGCTGTGTAGTTAAGAAATGACTGACAACAACAATGTAAGCAACGAAATAATCAGTATATTGGAGGAAGTAATAGAAGAAACAATAATCAATTAGCGAAAATGAATATGTTATTGTACACATTTCTGTTAAAATAAGTTAAGTAATTTTTAGTTATGTATTATGGGGAATTTAATAAAGAATTTAAGTCCAACGTGTGTATTATTCTAAAACTTCTTACCACAACGAAATAGAGATAAAACGAGGATAAATGGGGATAAACGGGGATAAATCAAGGATAAATAATAACAAACAAGGTTAAAACGAGGATAAATTGGAATAAAACGGGGATAAATAGAGATAAACAGGGATAAAACAGGGATAAATATGAATAAAACGGGGATAAATATGAATAAAACAGGGATAAATATGAATAAAACAGGGATAAATATGAATAAAACAAGGATAAATAGGAATAAAACGGGGATAAATAAGCACGAAAAGTGAGGATAAATGATTAGCATAACTGTAAACTAATAAGACAAGAATAATCTGCTATGCACTAACCGTTTGACATCAAGCAACAAATAAGTAAACGTGTAGGTATGTATGTATTACTTGTCCAATAATATCTTTCAGTAGTAGAAAAAATATAATACATTACACGATGTGAAAGTTTACTTTACGTGTGAGGTGTTTTTTTGAAACGTCTCGGCTTCGCCTCGTCCATTCAAAAAATCACCTCACACGTAAAGTAAACTTTCACATCGTGTAATATATTATATTTTTTCTACTACTGAAAGATATTATTGGACAAGTAATACATACATACCTACACGTTTACTTATTTGTTGCTTGATGTCAAACGGTTAGTGCATAGCAGATTATTCTTGTCTTATTAGTTTACAGTTATGCTAATCATTTATCCTCACTTTTCGTGCTTATTTATCCCCGTTTTATTCCTATTTATCCTTGTTTTATTCATATTTATCCCTGTTTTATTCATATTTATCCCTGTTTTATCCCTGTTTATCTCTATTTATCCCCGTTTTATTCCAATTTATCCTCGTTTTATCCTTGTTTGTTATTATTTATCCTTGATTTATCCCCGTTTATCCCCATTTATCCTCGTTTTATCTCTATTTCGTTGTGGTAAGAAGTTTTAGAATAATACACACGTTGGACTTAAATTCTTTATTAAATTCCCCATAATACATAACTAAAAATTACTTAACTTATTTTAACAGAAATGTGTACAATAACATATTCATTTTCGCTAATTGATTATTGTTTCTTCTATTACTTCCTCCAATATACTGATTATTTCGTTGCTTACATTGTTGTTGTCAGTCATTTCTTAACTACACAGCAGACGTAAACGGTCCATCAGTTCATTCGGTTTATTCCAATAGACTTAATCCACACCACTATTATAGTATAATTTCTGAATAGACATGCCTAAAGCGATTCAAGATTTAGTCATTACTGTAGGAGATAACAGTGGTTTTATAATTTTACTGAATTTCTTCAATTTCTTTACATGCAAACCCAGTCTTGTATCATATTGGTTATATGGTGCTTTTGTCTTATTTAATATTTACCGATATATTTCATACTCTTCGCCGCCAGTGATTGCCAATCTCAATACCACGCGGAATTGACGAATATTTCATAAATATTTACATCATACAACTCTAGGGTTGTCAGGATACTAGGATACTTTCCCACTTGCTTATTACCACGCCACAAAGTTATATTTCCACCAAAAAGCGTATTTCATCGTTACCCATTAGATGTTTATCTCTGTTGGGATCTAAACGCACACCGTATACAGTATCATATTTATGATCGCCAGACTTTAAATTTTCTAAATGTTGTTTAATCACATCACCCATTTCTTTTGCACTACTAAGGACATTTCCTGAACCCGGAGTGCTCATTAACGATGATCTCGGCGGTGTTCTATAAAATATGATTGACTTTCATTATTCTCCCCATCTTTATCACTAGTTTCAGATGTTGCTTTAAATGTACTAGTACTAGCACTTACACCCCCCAAGTGTTTGTGTTAGCATATTGTTTTGTGATTTTACCTTTGAAGCGGATGATAAGTCTTTTAAAGGTGTGATTATGGGATCCAACGTTAGTTTATCCTCAACATTTCTATTCTTGAGAGAACTGAATTTCTTACGTACGAAATTGGTAGTCTCAACTAATTGACGTTTCAGAATTATTTCAGCACCCACATCTCTATCCATATTGTCTTTCTGCTTAATTTCACCGATGTATTCCAGATGCTGTCTGCAGATCGATTGAAGTCCTAATTACAATTGTTTATGGATATTTGAAACTCCCAAGACTTTTCTATATCTCCCCCCATTTACTTCTCTATCCTTGTCAATCACAAGAAATCCACATCTTTCTTTCCAACATTCTACACATGATATTCTTGATATTCTTAAAAGGTACGTCTGACGAGACATGATCAGAGAAAATGTGCAAATTCATGTCATCCTGCTTGAACAATGCTATAGAATTGGTATTATCCCTCTCACTAATTCCTTTGGTACGCGGGAATATGTTTAGGGAGTTTAAAATAAAGACTGCTACATGCATATATGCAAACACCTTAGAAACTATGTAACTGCTACGATATTTTGTTATCATACATTTTAATATAAAAACATAGTAGTGGTTGATAAACATGTTATGCGACCATATTTCGTATAGAGAACTTGTAAAGAGAAACAAAATTTATTTTTTGATCTTTATGCTTTAAAGAATTTATTTGAATTCGTAACTTTTTTAGATTTGAAGTTGATGATCATTGAATTTTCTCCTTTTATGTACAGTTACATATGTGTTATACATCATTTGTAGCTCGTGGCCGCGTATCCTCATAAAGACATATCCTCGTCCACTACATGCTTTCGAAGCAGACAACCGTGACATATTCCCACAATATACATCTCGTCTCACAATTCCTAATTAACTTATTTTTATATTGAAGACTTAAACCAACAAAGGGTAGAAATTTAACGCGTATACGTAAAAATTTAATGTATTGCTAGGTAACGAGCCTATATAGATATACATACATACTGATTTTGGTGTTTTCTAAAGCGAACTGTATTATTAATGTAAGACTAGATAAAGTTATCTAAACTTCGCCACATTTTGTGAGTAATTTAGTTTGTTCTCAATAAAAGATGTTTATTATTATTATTATTATTATTATTATTTCCATTAATTATTATTTAATTTTTAAAAATATTGTCAGTTTTAGAAAAATAATGTACCTATTTACTATGCTGGGAAAAGAAATTTCGTTGAATTTGCATGCTTCCTGAACAAACCACCTAGATTTGGCATAAATTAAAAGCCCAAAATATTAAATGATTGTTTGGTTTACTAGCATTCGGTAGGTATTGTTGCTACTCTTGAGATATATTACCAGATATAAGTCTACGCTGTGTTGAATTTGTATCATGCTTAACTTGGTACTAAATCGTTATCGTTATCCCTAAATAGTCTTAATCACTTAAAAAAAGTTGTCTTCTATTAGCAATAATCGCCTTTCATTAAAACATTAACATGTTAACAAACGAAAACAAATGCTTCTATTTTAGAAATGTTTATAGTTCGCATTAATATTTTCTATTAGGTAACCAAGTAACCATTTTACGTTAAATGTAACTCAGTGTATCGTATTTAATCGTTTTCAAACTAAGCAGCTCTGAGTCTTTTATTTTTTAGTAATATTCGAATTTGGTGGTGCTAGGCGGTTGTTACACCTAAAGGTTTTAAGAAAATTCATCATATGCATTTTTCTCTTCATTCATTCATTTAGATCGTATATAAATTTTTTTAGGTAAGTAGGAATTATCGACGTATTAGATATTTATGAAGGATATTTGTATACCTTATAATATATATTAGTCGTTTCAGAAAACATAATTACTTAATTCGTGCATTTTTCGTATTTTATCATATTTCATCTAGGTTCAAGCAATGTTTGTTGATGTAAAATATTATGTAAATTTGTAGTGGTATAGATATTTGCGTATAAATTGAATTGATTTAATCTTTTCTCTAGTGCTGATTACTATGTATCAACTCAACAGACATGTGGTTAAATAAATTTATTGCTTAGTCTTTGAAAAAATATATATATGTATACATGTATTATTTTTTTTGTTTTAAACTGGATATGTGTTTTATGTGAATCGTTGAAATTTCGATGTCCTTCGTAAGGAAAGAGTATGCTATGCCTGGTAGATAAAATAATCAGGTTTGCAAACACATAGTTGAATTATCAAGCTAGGTTATGTACGATACTATCGATTTCTTTAAACTTGTGTCATAAAAATGTGTTTTGCCAAATTGATTTTATATAGAAATAATGTAGAATGGTACCCTTCTTCAAAGTATTTTTTAAAAACGGAGAAATATTGATATCGGACAAATTATATGTGTGTAATATTTTATTAAGTAGTTATTCAAATATAGTAAACAGTATCCTTATTAGGTCTATAGATTCTTTATGAAAGTTAATAAATACCTGAAATGCGTGATTGATGTGTGTTTAAATGATGGTTCCTTATTAACGCAAATCACTATTCACAAAACAGAGGTAGATCATTGTTAATGCCACCGTCAAAATACATAGCATGCATTTTGCTGAAATATGAATGTCTGAAGTGAATGAGATGTTCTTAGGTAGAAAACTTGACGATTTGGATACACTTTTGACACCAAGTAAACGATTCTATTATTCTTAGGGCTAATCTGTTTGCACATAGGTAGTTTGATTGGGATTTGGGGATGCTAGTATGAACAAAAAATGGCATGTACTAGTATGAAGACCTTATTTTTATATAAATTGATGTAGTGTTGATAAAAAATACAACTAATGCTGTAAATATGATGGCATTCATATGTGATTATCATATAAGAGAGGATGAGACAAGCCACTATGGTGATTATATAAGGCCATAAAGGAGAATAACTGGGTTGTCTGAAATTGTTGATGATACTCTAAAATTATAGTACAGACGATATGAAAACCAAAAGAAAATATATGGTGACCCGCTATATCTATAAGATGATAATAGTTATGACAAAAAATAATCAATTAGATTCAATGTATAACGTAGAAGAGAGAGTAAAAATCTCCTTAATGGACAAGTGTAATATAGTAATTGCATTATCGACATGAAATATTGTGATATCGAATTATTTAAGTACTTACTTACTTATTTTGGTTATGCTGTGTTTTAGAGAGTAATTTGCGTAATTAATCAATGATCAATTGTGGTGTTATCAAAAGTAGCCTTACATCATATCGTACCCAAACCTAAGTAACATTATTACATGTCTACCTTGATCTTCAATTGTCTTAAATGAGTAAAGCTTTTCGAGGTCACTGAATGATCTTCATGTCCCTTAATATGTTTATATAACGGCTGTATTCGATCCCCAAATTAAGATGTAGACGTATGCATGCTACAATATCACTAGGATTTGTTTCCGAGTTCCAGCGTAATACGTCCTTTTTTATTGTTCTTTTAGAAGTTGTTTGGTAATTATCGGAATGTCTCTCAGTCTCATGCATTGATGGTGTAGCTAAGTTTTTTTTTAATTCTTCGCTTTGGTCTATTCTGTATTCAATAGGAGATGCGTATTTTTCTTTAATTAATGGTATGACTCGATTTTCAATTGTCCTAAATGGAATGCTTTTTGAGACCATCGTCGCCTGATTCTTAGATGGAATATACTGCGCGTTGTGTACTTTTTGTACGTGAGTTTTTAAGTTATCTCGTCTATTAAATATTTTATTACACAAGCTGCATTGGAAATAGTGATTTTTATTATGTATATTTTTGTGTCGACTTAAGGCACAAGATCGATTGAAACTTTTGGTGCAAACTTTACATATTAAATTCATGTTTATTCTTTCGCAGTATGACATCGAATGTTAAAAAAGTATTAGGTTATATCTATATGTGTTTTAATCGTCCTTAATCAATGGGATAATTAAAGGACTTGTCCTTAATCAAAGGAATAATTAAGGCACTTGTCCTTTGTTATATAATCCATCAAGTATTGTTAAACCTTTTTACCCTGAAATAGTAAATTAGTGAAAAAAACCAGTGTATTTCAGTATTTTTTATATATTTAATACATTTTACATACTTTTCAATAGAATACAATGAAAATAGGTACCTATATACAGATTTGCATATTTTTTTCTTAAGATAATATTGTCAAAGTACAAAAATAACATATTAGTAAAGGAAACACTATTTCACCCTTGTAAATGCACCCCTGACCAAATTTAAAGTGACGAGATGTTACCGGAATTGGTCCAACCTGCTAAACAAGATTATCAATACATTTAATTGGAGACGTATACTACGGTTGCTAGCGACATAATCTATTGTCACAGTTTGATGAAAGCGCATTTTCTTGAAACCAATTATTATAGGATTTAATTTACTATATTTTGTTATATATATCACACTCTATATTAAAATGTTTCTCGAATCGGTGAATTTAGAATGCGGCAAGGATCGAAGTCATATGATGTAATAACTTTAATCGGTCTTGTCTGAATACACGTACGTGTACAAAAACTTATTATTAGTTTGGGTCTACTCAACCAGCACTCACTTGGAAGATACCGTGTACTAATTATTCTACGACATACACAACACGTTTTTGTTTCCACTACATCTGACATATTTTTCTTGCAGTATTACTATATGAGAATAGTCCAGGCAATACCGAGAAAGAATTGCAGAAAGTAATAATCACTTGAAATAATCCAGGTGTTTGTACAACACTGACTTTTAGTTCTCAAGTTTTTTACTATATGAGAGTACAGAAAATACTGAATGTTAACTATTTTTTCACTTCTGTTGCAATACATTTATAATAGTAGAGTCGCATACCTCCCCCACCTACACATGCATGATTCATATATCTCAACCATCAAAATACAAAATTTCATAATGGATATTGTCACGCAATCAACAAAACACCCTGTATTCGGTAAATATATGTTAATGGATCGTTTTAAAGCATTTTAAGTTTCTCTTTAGATTGGTGTTCTTTCGACCCTAAAAGCGATAAGATCTAACTGTACCAGATGTTCCAAACATCTTATACTAAATTTAAATGTTATACCATTTTTAGCGCAATGCTATTAAATGTTTTAGTACACAAATCGCACTTAAAAGATTAAGGACACATGTCCTTAATCAAAGGAATAATTAAGGCACTTGTCCTTTGTTATATAATCCATCAAGTATTGTTAAACCTTTTTACCCTGAAATAGTAAATTAGTGAAAAAAAAAACAGTGTATTTCAGTATTTTTTATATATTTAATACGTTTTACATACTTTTCAATAGAATACAATGAAAATAGGTACCTATATACAGATTTGCATATTTTTTTTGCTTAAGAAGATAATATTGTCAAAGTTCAAAAATAACACATTAGTAAAGGAAACACTATTTTTATGCCTATTTACGAAAGAAACAAAACACCCTGTATTCGGTAAATATATGTTAATGGATTGTTTTAAGCATTTTAAGTTCTCCGTTATTTCAAGCAATAAAATCTACCTGTATCTACCCTACACGCGTCATATGTTTGAGCTTTCAAACATTCCGGTACTAAATTTAAATATTATACCATTTTTTATTATGCCTATTTAACGCAAAGGTTCAAAAACAATTCTAGACCAATTTGACTTTCTTACACTTTATTTGTCTGCAATAGATTACAGTATTTAAATAAATTTTTTTGTTAGAAAAATCAATACAACAACGTTGGTCAATTAAATGCACCCCCAGAGCTGCAGATAAGTGAAGCGAATAGGGCACCAGTTTATACCTTTGTTTGGGGTCGTTACGCTTAATCAGTCTTACTTGTACCTGTTTGAAAAGGACTTTAAAAATTACAGAAAAGAATCTATTTCGCATGAAACAATGTATTATGCTTTATGTTTTCAAATATGAAAAAACTTGCATGTAACAAATTGATTGGTTTTGAATAAATGAGACGTTTGACTAAAATGAATAATAAAACCCTTCATATTTCTACCCCAACGCCCTCGTTCTGGTCAATTAAATCACACTTGAAAAATGTAAAGTGATGTGTTCTTTTATTGGGTGGACTGAAATAATCAATACGTATAGTTCGGGGGCTTATGGGAACAAAAAATAGAATGTCATTTGTAAATAATTAATAATTTTGCTTCTAAATCGTTGATTGGTTAACAAAGCGGTGGAATTTGTTTTGTGAATAAGTTACATTAATATTATCGAAAAAAATAAACCTAATTTAAATAAACATTGCAATTGAAAGTGTCGTTGGCCCCTGTACTATTGTGGGATCAAAACATATGTACTATTTATTGCCGCAATGTCTTTTTATATGTAAAAAGCTATTATATTTTTCCTATAGTGGCTCCACGTAAAATAAAGCAATCATTAAATTTAATTGTTGGTAGTGAGAGGTCGATAGCAAGGGGTCAAAATATGTGAATCATGCATGACACATCGGAAGTGATTGTCTAGCTCCTTCAAACCTTTCCCCGTACCTCAGGTATTAGTCACCATAGGATATTTTCACCCTAACGCTATAATGCGTGCATGACGCATCGAAAAGTGGTGGAGGGATCCCGAGCACCCGCTTAAACTAGAAGGGTGCATAATTCATGCATGACGAATAGGGTCCGACCCCTTATATATGACTCACCGGAAGTGATTGTCTGGCTCCTTCAAACCTTCCCCCGCACCTCAGGTATTAGTCACCATTTCTTATTTGTCCCCCTTATAATTCATGCGTGACGAATAGGGTCCGACCCCTCAGGTGTGTGACTCACCGGGAATGACGTAATAGAAAAGTGGTGGAGGGATCCCGAGCTCCGGCTTAAACTAGAGGGGTGCATAATTCATGCGTGACGTGTTGAGACATGTATGACACATCAATGGTCCAGCCCTCGTGTTTCCGGTATGAATCACCGAAAATTGGTGGAGGGATCCCTAGGACCCGCTTAAACTAGAGGGGTGCAACAACCCCTCGTTAAAACTCATGCGTGACGAATAGCCATAATTCATGTGTGACGTGGGGTCCCACCCTCACCCTTCTTCCGGTGTGTGACTCACCGCTTTCCCCTTGCCGCTCACCCCCTCTCACCCCCTTTACCCCGCACCCCACCTGTGGCTCCTCCCACCCTGTGACGTCACCGAAAAGTGGTGGGGGGTGGCCTAGGACCCGCTTAAATCAACTACTCATTTGCCTATCAACAACCAACGGGATAATACTAGATTAAATCTGACAACATCGCCTTTGTACTTTTGTTTTCGTACTTTGTTTTACGTCGAGAACAGTCCCTGACTTTGGACAAAAATTCTGAAAGGCGGTTCTGAAAACCTATCATGGCGGCCAGCATGGGGGGTGTCAGCGTTTGGACCTTATATGAGGTCCAGTTTAATTTATGAAGTTCGTGTCTTGGCCTAACAAAATATTCTGAACTAGCAGTATTGGTTCTAATAAGTATATGCAGCCAGGGCCATTCCACCGGGCGCGGCCGCCGCGTGGCGACATTCGAAGCGGAGTAGCTCCGCAACGGGTGACGCTACAGGGAAGGTAGACATACCAATGGAAAGCCCAAAATATGAAGAGAAATGTTTATTCGGGTACGTTTTCCCCCCCATTTATCCGCAATGGCGCCAGTTCGGAATTTTTTCAATTTTTGAAATTTTGACAGCACTAGAACGGGATATTATGAACAATATACACATGGAATATTTAAAATACGAACGGATATGCTTCACCGAAGCTTTTATAATCATTTCGACCCAAATCGGACCAGTAACAACCTTTCTGCTGCACTTTATAGCCAGCTCTGCAATTTTTGTGACTTAGGCCCTTGTTGCTCCGAAAAAACAGGGAAGCCGACGGGGGAGAGTAGGGGAATTTTTGGTACGTATTGTCCTGGATCAAAACTACATTCCTGCAAATTTTCAGCTTTACACTAATTAATTCCGGGTCAAAAGCTAGAATTCCTGGACTATTTACACAGGCCTACGTAAATTTTTCTGTTAATTAATATCGTTGCAATACTATTGCCGCACCACAACTGGATTGATGCAGAGAATATTGATCGGTCCTTTGCCATTCCAATAAAATGGCAATAACCATCGCTACATTTACGATATATCACACTTGGTTCTTTTGTTTTGGTATTAAATGGGTAAGTAGCCAGCTCGGATAATCGATATGCAGAATCCCGGAGTGGCACTTTTAAATTGTATTGTATTAAGATACTTAGAAGAGATTTCACGACACCTCATAAATTATGAATTGCATTTTTTGAGTTTTAATGTCTTTCAGCAAAATGTGTCGAACACAATAGAGCCCTTGATGAGGCTTTTGTCATTTAATCTTAGTAGCTTCGGTGGCCTAAATTATTCAGAAGTCGTCTTCTTTCAAACGTTCTAGCACGGAAATTTACCAGGTTATTGTTTGTTTCAGATTGGTGCCAAGAGGCCGTGTCTAAGGCCGAAATACTCAGACTTATTTATCAAGGTCGTTTCCTTCACAGTAACGTAACCTTAGGTGCTTTAGGACTGCCGTTTGGAAAGACTACAGTGATGCATTTGGTTCCACGGGAAACTCTTCCAGAGCCTAATTCTCAAGGTAAGTTTTAAAAATAAAAATAAAGTTTTTTTTTACTTTACATTGAATTAGGTACTAATACATCAGGAAATATAGCGCTATTGGTCATTTTGCGTTATATTCCAATTTTTATATTTAAGTTATTGCTTTCGGGCGTTGCCGAGTATGAATGTCTGTTTGTCAACCACTTGATTCGATTATATATCACAGATTTACAATCTGTATAAATTTTGAAATGTCGGAAGATGATAAACAGTGTGCAAAACATCTGACACATGTATATATAAACAAAGACGGTTTCGTTTAAAATATAAACAATCATTGTTATACCGGGTGTCAACGGAATCATTAGACAAGCCATAGTTTCCAGAGCTTTCAGGATATGTCTTAAATTTGGCAGGGGTAATATATTCCAAAGACGGCAAATTTGTCATAATTTGACACTTTTTCCATCACTTCCGGTTTCCCCGGAAATTATCCCAACTTTGAAATTTTAAATGGAACACTGTATATTTTTATATTTTTTGATTCCGGAGACGGTTTTAAATACGACTGCGTAGTTTTAAAAATTTTTTGAGACTACAGTACAAGCTCGATAACGTGAACAGAATAAAACCTAAGGTGTTCAATTTAGCGCAAGCGTTCGCACTAGCGGGGGTGGAAAAAGATATATCAAGTTCATCTTTTTTACAAAAAAAAACAGACAAATGTAAATAAAAACCTTAACTTTTATTATGTACCACAATATTAGGTACTTAGGACTTAAAGAAAATAACAAAAATGGGAAAATAACCAAATACATACTACTTCTGCCACTAATATTACGTATAAATGTAAAGAAATATGTAAAATAGGAAGTTATTTTGGACTCTTTTAGTTTTAGAGATGCGTTTGAGGTGACGGCTTTTCCATAAACGTTTTTTATGCTTAAGATGTCAGAGCTATCAACTGCATTTTGTTGTGCCCACTCCAGTGACACTTTCAGTGCTTGAATAGCATTCCGATGTGTTATTTTAGGTGGCTCCTCTTCATTTATTATTTCTATGTCTTCTTCGTCTTCCGACAACTCACAGATTTCGTCATTTTTATTGGTTTCTATGTCTTTGTTCCATTTCATTAAATCCAGTATTGTATATTACATATTTAGAGGTTGAACAGAGTTATATAGTAGGAGAGCTGGCAAACATTATGGTGAACGATAATATTCAAAATTTTCACTGATGGCAGTCCATTCTTTGATCTTTGGGTATGTCAAAACCGATCGTCTGCCGTTTCAAAGTGGAAGCATTAACTTGGGTGAATTCAAAAAGGTTTTTAGTGAACCATATTGTTCAAGAAAAATTTTTGCAAATTTTAGTTAGTCTAGACGGCATTTCTACAAGGCAGACGATTTTTCTGGTAGCATTATCATAGCAGACGCAATTCAAAATGGCAAAAAATCACATTTCGGTGAACTATATTGTTCAAAAATAATTTTCGCGTCCTTCGATTTGTCTACTTATGGTTTAATAAATAACGAATCGGCAGACGAAAAAATCGGTAGCATCGCCCTAGCAGATGCTGTCAAAGTGACAGATCCGGTTTTGATGAACGACATCAAGAAAAATTATGTAACTTACTTAACAAAAAACATAAACTCTGATATATAAAAATGCCTAGATACCTACATGGTAGTATCACAATATGGCAATATCGCAATAAACAAATAAATATTATTTAAAAAGTAATAAAAAGGTGGTCTTTTTTTAACTCGCTACCTATAGATTGCACGGAATATACTTTTGCTCCTGTACCACAGAAACTAATTATGGGATCCGAGGGGAATTCATCTTTAGTGTCCCAAAATCGATGGACCCTTCGGGATATTAAATATATTTCCATCCTGATAGTTTGAAGTATCAAATTTCTCTCGGTTATCTATTATAAAGTCATAAAAGTTAACAGTTCCAGAGTAATTGTGCTCACAAAAAAGGTTACAGACAGACCTACAGACAGATTTTTGTTGTTCAAACTTAAAATTTCGTCGCAACATTCTAAACCTATTTATATAAGAAAAAAAAATTAAAATTTTTCACTTTGACAGCGTTTGCTAGGAAAATGCTACCGATTTTTTCGTCTGCCGATTCCTTATTTATTGTACCGTAGATAGAAGAATCGAAAGTCGCAAAAATTATTTTCGATCACTATAGTTCACCGAAGCGTGATTTTTGTCACTTTGACA
Source organism: Rutpela maculata (assembly GCA_936432065.2). Classification (NCBI taxonomy): domain Eukaryota; kingdom Metazoa; phylum Arthropoda; class Insecta; order Coleoptera; family Cerambycidae; genus Rutpela; species Rutpela maculata. Next base: position 40,528,311 of record OW386288.2, on the reverse strand, counting down.
GGCGTCTGCCATACACATAGCTACGAAAAAAATCGTCTGCCCGGGCGAGAATGTAATCTTGAGTTATTGTATTTATCATTCCTTACATAATTTTTCTTGATAAATGTCGTTCATCAAAACTGGATCTGTCACAGCGTCTGCTAGGGCGAGGCTACCGATTTTTTCGTCTGGCGATTCGTTATTTATTAAACCATAAGTAGTTAAATCGAAGGACGCGAAAATTATTTTTGAACAATATAGTTCACCGAAATGTGATTTTTTGCCATTTTGAGTTGCGTCTGCTATGATAATGCTACCAGAAAAATCGTCTGCCTGGGTAGAAATGCCGTCTAGACTAATATATTAGTCACCCCCTGCAAAAATTTTTCTTAAACAATATTTATGGTTCACTAAAACCTAAAATCACCCCTTTTTGAATACACCCCAAGTTAATGCTTCCACTTTGAAACGGCAGACGATCGGTTTTGATATACCCAGAGACCAAAGAATGGACTGCCATCAGTGAAAATTTTGAACATTATCGTTCACCATAATGTTTGCCAGCTCTCCTACTAATAGTTTCTGACGCGATTTTTTCGGCATCCTCGTCTCTCCAGAGTTCTTTAGAGAGTATTCTTGGGGTTATTTTTTGCCAAGCACTGTGCAAATGCAAGATGGCATCTTTCAGAGTAAGTTTTTTCAGTGCCTGTACTACATTTTCTTTAGTTGCCACTCCGATTAAAGAACTTATAATCTAGATACATAACAGGCTATCTACCTTGTTTGCTCCTAACATAGTCACATTATATGTCCATTAAAATGGATAGATGAACATCACATCCCATAGGCAACAGTGGCGTTGTGTGTGTAGAAAATGTGTAGAATGGTAAATATTTTCATTAAAATGAATTATTGCAATTCCTGCATTACCGGCTCTTTATACAACGTGATATAGGCATACGATATTACAGTAAGATAATACAGTAAGATAAATATGTATTGAAAGGATATTAAAATTTAATTGGTATTCACTTTATAACTGTAAACTGAACTTCATCATGTTACGACTATGGAACGATCGATTTTCTTCTTTTCTAAACTGCTTTCTGCAAACGGCACAGCACTTTGCACTAAATAAACTGTGTAAATATGAATAGAGAATATTATTTAGGTATTAAGCAAATCACAACTTAAAATAAAAAGACTTCTTCACCACATTTTGATCAAAAAACACGAAAAACACTTACTAACATTAATGGCGGATACCGTCAAAAGTGTCAAACTGAGATTATGATAATCAAACTGAACCGATCGTGCTCGAATCGGTCGCGAATAGGTCGACTAGCCAATCAAGAACTTATGGGAAGAAGTGCCTTAGATTGTAACTATCTCAGCAACATATAAATCAGTACAATTATGTATCTAGATATAAGTTCTTTAATCGGAGACTTGCCACAATCGAATTCAACAAGCTTTTTCTGTAATATTAACTTGTTGTTCATGTTATTGAGTGTCACGCTGTTCACGATATAGAGTGGTTAATAGAAAAAAATGTGGTGTTCATGAAACCGAATGGTTCACCTAATCGAGTGTTCACATTATCGAGCTTGTATTGTATTTGATTTTTTAGGGCTATTTTTATTTTTGCATCTAGAGTACAGTGAATGCACTCAAATCAATCAAATTGACTAAAACAATAAGAGAAAAATGTAAACATGTGATTTTTCAAATTGGTTTAGTAGCTACGACAAACCAAAATTTCCAAAATCACTAATTTATAATTATGTCAACTTTTTCAAATGGCAACTTCTTTTAGACACCCAGTAGTTAAATACTAATTTTCACGACAAATCCATTGATACGTTACCTTCAAATCGAAAATCGGTTTGATATTAACCCAAATACACAAGTTCTTTAAAATATCGAAGAAATACGCTTATTGAGAAAGTATGCCGTGGAAATTGAATAAAACTAGATTCAAAACATTCATTTTGTCAACAAAACAACGCTGCAAATAAAGGAAGTGTGCTGTCCGAAGTGATTAATTTTGTTAATAAAAAACATTAAAAGTTTAATTAAATGGTAGCATATGTTCAAAGCGCATCCCCCTTCTTCTTGACATTTTCTGACTCGCTCAATGGTGTTTCGCATAACATTTCGCAACATAGCAGGAGTTATACTTGCAAAAACTTCGCGGATATGATTTTGTAAAATTTGAAGTATTTGAGGGGGTGTATAAAAAACTGGTTCTTTCACATAACACCACACAAACAATCTAAAATGCTTAGATCTGGTGAGCGGGCAGACCAACGTACAGGTCCATATGTTGCAATTACTCGCCCATTATACCGACTCATCTTGTTGGAAATACTACAGAAACTGCACGTGGTAAGTCCATCATTTCTTCAATATCATTTTGTAGGAATTCAAAATATCTCTCCCCTGTCAAAGGTCCTTGAAAGAAAATAGATCCAATAATTCTTGTTCGAATCATCCCAGCTCACACATTTAGTTCAAATCTTTCCTGAAATTTACCTTGCCTCATTAAATGTTAATTTTCATGCGCCCAATATCTATTGTTTTATAGCAAGTCTGTAGAAATTCTAAATATCTCTCCCTTGTCAAAGGTCCTTGAAAGAACATTGGTCCAATGATTCTTGTTCGAATCATCCCAGCTCACACATTTAATTCAAATCTCTCCTGAAACTTACCTTGCCTCATGAAATGTTAATTTTCCTGCGCCCAATATCTATTGTTTTGTTATTGAACATTCCATTGTTGGTGAATCTCGACTCATCAGAAAACAATATCAAAGAAACAAAATTCGGCTTAGCGGTATTGTTCTGAAGTATAACCAGTCACAATAATCTAATCTTCCGGTTACCGTCATCTTCGTACACATGCTGATGCGCTTGACATTTAAACGAGCGGTAACCACATACAGTATCGCAAAGTGTTTGTATTGGGATGGCATTAAGAGCAAACGAGAGCGAAGCATGCAATCGTGTACATGCTTCTTTTGATGGGCGTGTCCATTCTTTACCTCTGCTAGAGTATTGGTAGACGTCTTTATTGTGGGCGGTCGGTTAATGGCGCAATGCCAAACGCAGGACTTTCCGATTCTGTATTTTGAGAATCTTTCTTGCTGATTCATGACTAATTTGCACTTCGTGGCCAATTTCTCTAGTAGAAGTAGTAGGATTCACTTCTGCAAAAACCAACACGTTAATTTCATCAACGATAAAAGCTGCAGGATTGTTATCAATTCCTCTCCCGATTTGTTTCTTCAAAATTGGAAAATATTGAAAACATAGATGATGTCTGTTCGAATACCTTTGGGCAGGGATTCCCAACAGGTGGTCCGCGGACACCTAGGGGTCCGCGGACGATGTCTTGGGGGTCCGCGAAATGTCACTGAGATATTCAATTGTTTAGTATTTTACTTGACTTACTACATAATCTTCATTTTAAGAATTAAGGTGTCCTTGTCAGTATAGCGACCGATGAGGGGGTCCTTGAAAAAATCTTGTTGGGGACCACTGCCTTTGGGCATACAAATCTGCGGCTTTTCTGGAACTCTTGTGGCATTCTCCAAAAATTAATAACATGTTCACTTTTTCATCCCTTGTACACATGTTAAACAATAATAACAATAATTAACAAACAACAAACAACAACAAATTTAAAGATGAAGTACTGGGGACATAATCAAGGAAAGTTGGGTCCTTTACACGTCTACTGAAGAAAGCGCTAGCACCGAACATCAACAAACCAAAGACAGGGAGACCATGCTACAGCGGAGAACAACAACTGCGAGGATTAGGATAAAAAAATGAACACCACAAAGAAATCGCAACGATATGTACGCTACCACAAGAAAAATCAGAATAGGCAGAACTCCAGAAACAAAAACACAAAAAAGGGAGCTTGAACGCTCCCTCACGACACAATGCGGTAACGCATCTCACACATACCTACACCTCCCATCCCACATTCCTTGACCAAGCGCCATGTGGCTCTCGCTGCTGGCAACAAGCATGACCTTAGTGCAACCCAGCGTGGACGTAGCAGGCCCAGCTGTATACCTGGGAGTGGCAGCAATGCCTACTGCATACTGGTAAATCAATCAAAAAGTAAACTTATTAAGTTAACAATACGCACTTATTATTATCTGTCAAACTTCTTTTTGTTTCCACAGCACACTTCTTTTATTTGCAGCGTTGTTTTGTTGACAAAATGAATGTTTTGAATCTAGTTTTATTCAATTTCCACGGCATACTTACTTGATAATCGTATTTTCTCTATATTTTAATCATTATCCACCAAAGAACTTGCGTATTTGGGTTAATATCAAACCGATTTTCGATTTGAAGCTATCAATGTATTTGTCGTGAAAATTAGTATTTAACTACTGAGTGTCTTGTTTAAGAGATGTTGCCATTTGAAAAAGTTGACATAATTACAAATTAGTGACTTCGGAAATTTTGGTTTGTCGTAGCTACTAAACCAGTTCTAAAAATCTCACGTTTACATTTTTCTCTTATTGTTTTGGTCCATTTAATTGATTTGAATGCATTCACTGTACTCTTGGCGACAAGCGATTTTCATCTAAACTTTTATATAAACATAATAATTCACTACAATGTATTTTGACAGTTTCAAACAATTATGTCATTGTTATGAAAACCCAACATCCTCTTTATTTTTATTGAGCATTATTTATAGAGCTGTAGCTTCTTTCCGAAGCATTTTAGAGCAAACCTTCATTAGAACTTTTAGGCCTGAATTTTCTTACACACCCTGTATGCTTGGTGGAAACGTACTGCCCTTGCCAGCCGCATTTTTAAAACTTTATACTTAAATATCTTGGAAGCCCTTACTTTAGGTGGTTGGGCCCATTGAGACTTTTAGTCAGCACGGTTTATAGTACAACATACTCCAGTTTTATGACATTTGACTGAAACCACTTTTTACATAGGTTCAGATACGGAGTCCTTTTATTTATTAATTTTTAGTAACTTTTTTTGAAGACGATTTAACAACAAAAAATAATAATAATAACCAGTTTGTGACATATTTACCTCATTAGAATGAACATTAGTTAGATAATAAATCAAATGAAGCGCATCATTGGTTAAATATTAAAGTCAACACTTTCCAAACCAAAACAAATCATTCAGTCCTTATATCTTGCTATACGTACATAGGTAAAAATTGTTACAGTTGAATTAACCAATTAATAGATCTTACAACTTTTGCAAACTTTATTACACATTATGGGAAAGCTTTCGTAGTTTAAAAGCAAGGCTACACAAGAAACATTACACTTCGTTAATTTACTCAGGACCGGTTTCACTGGACACGAAAAGGGTAATTATCCTAGTCCAAGATTTTAAGGGAGCCCATGTACGGGGTGTTTTAATGATATTGTAGAAGAACACACTACCGGACGTCAAATTGACGCGACACCAATTTATATTTAAAAGGGCGCCAGCCGCGTTCTGCCCCGTTCTTCCACTCCCAGTCGGGTTCGAGATAAGATGCACTTCGATAGATGAGTAATTGGCTGCACTACCTCAGATCATTAACGACACTCTCTCAAGACGTGATTTCGATTTTTCACTGACAATAAGGGCCTTTAGGTTTTTATATTGTTGCGATTTTTGCATAAAAAAAATCCCTATCGAAGATTCCTCTCCGACGGGATTGGAATTTGACGTGATTTTGGTCTGTTTATACAGTAATTAGTGGTCTGACTTTTTTTGGTTTCTTTTATTTTTGCATAAAAAAATCCCTATCGAAGATTTATCCCCGACGGGATTGGAATTTGACGTGATCTGTATGCATTTACCTACTAATAATGGTCTCGGCACTTAAATATTTCTGGAAAAATTGCATAAAAAAATCCCTATCAAGCTCCTCCCGTAAGGCGATCAGAACACTGAGTATCAAACTAAGTAATCATGAGATTCCGATTACTCAGTTATTTAGGTCTTTCAAACAAAAGCTCCAGGGATTAAGACTAGCAACAAGTCCTTACATGAATAAAATGCAATTAGTTTAAAGAATACCATTTATTTAATAAGTATCAAATAATACAATGATTTTCAGCAAAATGATATAATGTGAAAGAATCACGCGTCCCCAACAGGGGAAAATACACTTTTTAACCATACAAGTGAGAGCGTACGCTAACAATCGATTTGGTAGAAAAGAGTCACACAACATTTCCAGAATTAAGTATAACCTTTTTAGAAATTTATATGACTTTGTAATATGATAATTACGGCTGACTGAAAACATAAAAATGTTTTACTAAAAAAATTTAGTTTCGCTAGAGACTACTTTGCTTTAAAGTTCTCGTAACGTGAGATTTCACGTACTAAAGCGACATTCAGAGGACTTACTTACTACATAAGTTTGATAACGTTCGGTCAGTCCTCCTTATGTAGGAGTTCAATATTGGAAAAATGACAGCGAGCCACCTCCGAACGACTTTTGGGCAAAATTGAATTTTGGTTTTTTTATGCACAAGGTGTTTTTCTCTATAACTTTATTATTTGGAAAGCCCTGATATTGGCTTTCCTGCCATCGCTTTGTATTGACCACCCAACGCACTCGACCAAATTGCAAGTCGCTGGGTGAATCCAAACTCGTTTTATACGAGAAATCGTCCTCGTCCACTTTCTTTGATTCTTTGCCAATTTTTGCTTATAAGCGCTACGCTGCTTTGTCAAATTCGTCGGTTTCGCCTTTTTGATACATTACCTTACTAAAATTTTATAGTCAGTCTTAGAACAGGGTATATAATGACTGTACCTCCATGATCAATGTCTTCGGCGGAGGAATTAAAACTGAAAATATTTTGAATATTTTCGAAGTACTTTTTTGGCGTACTTTTAAAAAAGTATGTGATTCATTTTTCCATGACCACCATATACTTTTACTCTCAAATCCTGGACCAAAATATATTTTCCTAAGTAAAAATTCGGTGTTTCTTCGAATTTTTACCCGGTTGTGCCCAATGTCTTATCGAACTCATAACGGTCTTTTTGGACAAGTCTGTGAGTCTGAAGTATCTCAGACTCTTAAAAATGTCAATTAAATTTTTGCCTAAGTCGAAACTTCATTTTGGTTTCGACTTATGTAGATTCTGGGAGGTTCTATAACAACATCACGACAGATTTCGATAAGTGTTTTCTCCCGTCAAGAAAATAAACGATAATAACATTTTTCCCTAAAATGTTTTTTAGCGCTCTACAATGCAAGACAAGAGTTTTTGTTCAAGTAATTTACGTTGATAACGCGCTAAAATTCCAAGTCTAGCTCCTAATTCGATAGCTGTTTACATATTATCAGTGGTAAGGTTAGGGTAAGTTTGTATACACACATTTTTCAAGTTTTACGTAGCTGATACAATAAATAATGGGTTTTAAATGCTTCGTTCCTCAGAGTACTAGTTCCTTAAAGAACACAAACGCTTTTTCGCTCCCTGAAAAATACAAATATTTTCAGAAACTTCCTTGTGAATAACTCAGGTTCGCCTCCGTAGACTTTTGGTAACTACATAGAAAACACCTAATTGTCTTATGGGAATTTTTTTGCTATAAACGTTACAAGTGTTGCACAAATTTTTTTAATTAATTCAAGCGCCGTTTTTCTTAAATGTTTCTGGTTGTATAGCTCGTATCGCGATTCTTATAAAATTGCGAAGAAAATTATTATTATTATTATTCAAAAACAATTTTTAAAATTATTAGAACCATTTTTTTGCATTTGCTCGATTTTTTTAAAACAAATGCATTAATTCGTCAATACTTTGAACATGCATCAAAGTGCACCAGAACATAAACAATTTTAGAAATATTCAAGGCACTCGAACAGTCACTGGAGCGTTCTCAGGCCACGCCTCCCTGTTAAAGACCACTTTATTACCCTTAATTTTCATCCTATAACAACATTTTTCTTGTAGATTTTAGTTTTGCCGTCAAATTTTAAGATAAACTATTTTATCACTGGGAAAATTCAAACTTTATATTTTTGAACTTTTTATATTTTTATACACAATTTAATATACAGAGTGACCCATTTAAAAGTGGAAGCCTCTCTAAAATTTTCATTTATTGTGCGATTTGAATCGAATTTTACTCAAGTCTAGAACAAATTAGGATCTAAGTATGACCAGAAGAATATTCGCCTCCTACAAATGCAAAGCCACCTGCGGTACCAAAATATTTAAAATTTCAGGATTATCAGGACTGATTTTCTGTGTCGCTGGTATCGTCCGTATTGAATAAGATTTATCTTCGCTCTCGCAAAATTGCGACACATCTGAGTATATTATCAGAAATGATAGATGAGGACTCGCTACTTAAATCCTCTGTTTCAGATGAAGAGATCGATCCTGCATCCGACATACTGTCGTTGACGTAATTATAAATCGCTAAAACGCAAAAAATATCATTCGCGGCACACACAAATTAATTAATTAATTTTGAGACAAAGCATTAATATATTTTTTTAAACAAAACAAGATATAAACAATTGCAAAAAAATATTTAAAGTTAAAAAAATCAATACTTACCCACTGAAAAGCAGGGCTGTTGGGTGGCTGGCCGGGGGTAAAAAAATTGGGATAAAAAAATTTAGCCTTGGTAAAATAAAACAGACAAAAATTTATGTGAAAGATGTCAAACTACGAACAGTAGTAGTAGATATTGTTCTTTAGACGTTGTTAAGAATATTTTGGCAATTTGTTAGAAAAATTCTTTAAAGTAACTTTTTGGACAAAAATAAGTTATTTCCAGGTGAAACGGAAAATCCCGCCCCCTACCACCACTTCTTTAATTAGAATAGGTAAATAAACTATTAGTTATTAAAACTAAATGGAGTGCTATCTGAATAAATGAAGGTAGTAAAATACACAGGACGCATGGAAAGAGGTCAAGAAAAGAGAAAAAATGTTCCCTTCAGAGGGGAGGGGATTACATCCCTCTATGTAATAAAATATTCTGGCCTGGTGTATTCTGGACACGATTTTAATTATTCGTTATAATTCCGTTAACGTTATTGTGGAGTGAAGGGGGGGGGATACAGGGGTGGAGTAATATTTTTTTCTTTTCTTGACCTTTTTCCATGCGTCCTGTGTTTTTTACTACCTCCATTTATTCAGATACCACTTCATTCATTTTTAATAACTAATAGTTTATTTACCTGTTCTAATTAAAGAAGTGGTGGCAAGGGAGGGGTAGGGAGGTGGTGGAAGTTTTCCGCTTCACCTAGAAATAACTTATTTATGCTCAAGAAGTCCAATAAATAAAAATTTTTCTCAAAAATCGTGGAGAGGGGGCGAAAACAGACATTAGGGAGCCTCCTCCTTTGGTATCATGATTTAACTCCACCAGAAACATATTATTTCCCTAAAGTTGAAATATATGCATTCATATTTAAGTTATTGTTACAGTTAAGAATTTTTTTGTTTGTTTAATGGCATTCAGCTAATTGCCATTAGCCACGTGGAGTTGTTAAACTACAGCCTTTAAAGTTATGAAATTATAAGGTAAACTGTCAGACTGGATAAAGCATTATGTGCGTGGAGTTAGTTCCCCAATTTTGAAAATTTGGCTCCATTTGGTTTGCGCTCGTGTGTGATTGGTTTGCGAAGATACGCGATAGTGATTTTGTCGATTGCGACGCAATAGTTTTTGAAAAACGCCCACTCGAAAATATGAGTGGAAAGTTGAGGCGTCACCGTTCCCCGGAAAAAATGTTCAACAATAATACATCCCAGCACACCAAAGTTGGAGTTTCGAAAAAAATATTTTTGCAATCGTTTGCGATCACATTGTTTTCGTTTGCGACGTTGCTGTCTCTGTTCCCCGGGAAAATCCAACAATAATACATCGCAGCACCAGTGGCAAATTGGGGGGGGGGGGGGGGGGGCTATAGGGGCTTACAGCCCAGGGCGGCATATTTTTTTGAAAAATACCAAAGGCACATAAAAACAAAAAATTATTATTAGTATGTACTATCAGAACATTTTTAATTTATTTGAGAACGTGTTTTTTATTTTAACTATACTAGAGTTCCTTATTATAGTCAACTGTACAGAGTGATCGCGCGAACGTTAGAACCTCATTTAACTTCGTTATTTTTGGAATTACGTAAAAAAGTTCAAAAATAAACGTTATGAGAAATCACATGTATTTTCCAGAAATCATTTCAGAAAAAAAATTAAAATCGGAGAATTTCGGAGATATGAGTTTTACTTTGGTTTTTTCAAATGGATATTTTTACACCATTTGGAAGGCCATAGAAAAACCTTTTCAATGATGTATGACACATAGTATTTTTCTTAAAAACTATAGTAGATATTAAGTTTTATATTTTCTTACATTAAGTCATGGTAGTCCGAAAAATATATATCAATTATTGAAATTCTCCATTTTATTTAAAATAAAGTGAAATTACATACTAACAGGTATTTTGACATAACTAACATATTGTTTATTTTAATTTACATACTTTTGTTTTCCATGGCTAATTTGATAAATTGAAATTGTTTTAAGATAAATACCATATACTACTGTACAGGGTGTCCCACTTAAAACTCCCGGCGCCATTTTCTCGATAACCAGAAGCGATATTTGAATTCTGTAAAAGGTATTTACTAGAATATATTGTAACGTGTTTCCACCCTTAGGAAACCACCCTCGCAAAATCCGTGGGTTCCAAAAATTATAACAAGAGATGTCCACTAACACACTTTATTAAATATTTACTGGATACTTCACAATACTATTATTAATTTAAATACACTTTACTGACTAAATCACAATGTTTATCACTTTGTTTATCCTTGAAGTCTTAACCTCACTTTCTATACTTTTTGAACTTTCTGAACTTTCTGAACTTCTGAACTTTCTGAACTACTCGCCGAGAATGCGGTCGGTCTTTTATACCTAAAAATGACAGATCTCGATTGTTCTGTGATGACGCCACCATTCTCTAGAGAATTCCAGATGTCACTTTGGAATCTTCTGGTAGGTTCTTTTTCGAGTAGGTGCAAATACACTACATTCATTCAGACATTCGATCTGTTGAAGTCTGCCTACTTTTTAGTAACATAACCTTAAATTTTAAGGGGTGCAACATATTACAATATAAATGACTTCAGTTTTGAGTAAAAATGGTTATTTTACACATTGGGTATAGAAATTTTTCGATCCTAGGAACGATGAAATGAGATGGGGAATTATATTCTAAGCAACTTTTTTAATATGAACAATTTTCGAAAAATCACTGGAGATATTTGAACTTCAATGTAATTTTTCAAGTAACAAAAATTCAATTTTTTTCATATGTCTACAATTTATAGCGTAAAATTTAGTAGAACATACAACATAAACATGACGCAAAAATTAGACAATACACAATAAACAAAAATGTCAAAATCTTTAATTTCCAAATAGCACCTTTGTTTTACTTGAAATAAATAATTATTTTTATGTTTTGAAATAAATGTTTCATTACCATCCAAATGAGCCAGATTCACAAATATCCCAAAGGACTTATTGTCTAAAATGTATTTTAAAAAAGTTATGACGATTTTTATATTCAAAAAAATTATATTGAAGTTCAAATATCTCGAGAACCAGTGATTTTTCGAAAATCGTTCGTATTATAAAAGTTGCTCAGAATATAATTCTCCATCTCAAGCAACTCATTTCATCGTTCCTAGGATCGAAAAATTTCTTTGCATCTCAACGCCATCTATACCTCAACGTGTAAAATAACCATTTTTACTCAAAACTGAAGTCATTTATATATTCTAGTAGATACCTTTTACAGAATTCAAATATCGCTTTTGGTTACCGAGAAAATGGCGCCGGGAGTTTTAAGTGGGACACTCTGTATATAATTGAAAAGCTTTTTTTGTGGCCTTTCAAATATATATGGAGTATGTAAATATATATGGAGTGTTCCATTTAAAAAAACCAAAGTAAATTTCATATCTCCGAAATGCGACTTTCAATTGCCATTCTGAAATAATTTTTGGAAAGTAGATGTGATTTTCTATAACTTTCATTTTTGTACTTTTTTACGTAACTCCAAAAATAACGAAGTTAAATGAGGTTCTAACGTTCGCGCGACCACCCTGTACATAGAATTTTCTCAATATCTGTTATAGAACTTAAATTAGTAGGAGTTGTTGAGTTGCTGATTGCTGATATCTGGCGTAGGCCTATTTGGCCTATGTCTAAATGAATAATATTTTAAATGCATAGTTTATTTCAAATTTGATTTTGTTCTTGTTCTCATATGGTAAAATAAACAATATTATATCGATCTAGTAGTACTAATGATTTTGTGCTTTGTGCTATTGACAAACCTATGGGGAGAAGGCGTAAAAGGGAGTGAGAGAGGAGGGAATTGACCCTTTAAAAGGGGAGGTGAGGTGTAGAGGGAATATCATTTGGTACTGCTGAGGCAAGGAGCAGAGAGTGGGAAGGGGGTCGGAAGGCGGCAGGTAGCCGATAGGCTAGGGGCGGCAGAAGTATAAATCCGCCACTGCCCAGCACCTAGCAAGTTGAAATTTCGAAAAAATTCTTTCTGCTATCGTTTAAGATTATATTAATTTCGTTTGTAAAAATGTCCAACAATAAATACATCCCAGCACCTCAAACTTGGAGTTTAAAAAAAAAAAAATTACAATCGTTTGCGACTCGTTGATTGTTTTTTTCCGCATCCTGTTATTGAAGTTCTTAATTATTTTTTGACTAAAAAATATCATACACAAACGCCAAATTTAAATTAAATACATACAAATTAACAAACTGTATGAAGTTTTTCTTAACATGGTTTTATTCTTGTAACACTATTCGTAGGTACTACAACTTTTAATGATTTTCTTTTTTTTTTCAGATCAACGACAAAAAAGCAAAGGTGGTAATAGCAGTTGCTGTTCAGCCTCTTGTTGCATTTTGTAAACCATAAGTCACTGTTTTATAAGAAGACTATAAAAATAGATGAATATGGTATATAGGATGAGAACGTGGAGAAGAATTCTCGTAATTATGTGTAATTGTAACATTTAATTTTTACTCGATGCGGTTAAGAAACTATAACCAAAAAGTTTTAAGTAAAGTTGTGATATATCAGTGTATAAAATTTCGATACTCAATGTGCCAGACTAAGAGTGTGTGATCAAATGAACATTGCATTCAAATTGTTATATTTTTTGTGTAATTATATATAGTTGTATATTGTTTTATATTTTAGTAAATTGTAATATTTTATCGTTTCCTCATTATTCATTCACAGATATTGTAAATTATTCATTTCGACATTCTGTAAGCCACGTTTACTTTAGTAACATTCGTAATGTAATAAATTAATTACCTACTTAATGTAATTTAAACGATTTTAGTACTGATTTTACTCGAGATAAGTTTTTGATAGAAGCATGAAATTCTGCAATTACGTTGTTTCCTGCTTATCGAGCGATAATCTTTCGAAATTTCACCATAAAATGGGGTAAGAGAGTTTTAATTTATATTCCTAATAGACCAACAGCTCAAACACTTGGGCTTTTGGTTTATTATATTGGTAAATGACATTAGCATATTAGCTAATTTTATTTTTTTAACAAATACGGTGACTTATTTATTTGGAACATACAAATAAACGCTTAGCTGTCTGTAATAAACTCTGAAAGTATCTCATATTTTTATTGTTCAAAAAGTAAACTTAATACTTACACTTTCGTAAGAGATTATAAATATTTTGTTATCATTTAAAAGATGACCTACTTATTCCTTCCAGATGTTATTTCACAAAGGTATTTGTTTCAAAAGTTAACTAAGATTTAAGTACTGAAAAGTTATTTTTTATTTGAAGGAGTCGTTCTTCTTTAGTTGTAAATTTTGTGATTTTGTGATGAAAAAAATATATATAAACTTGGGAGTACAAGTTCGGTGATAATGTAAGAGTTAATATATGTGGTTATTAAAACACCTACTGGACTGAATTAAAAAAGTGTAATAAATATAAAAATAGTAATGCCCTATTTTATGGTTTCCAATATAAATTTCGTCTAAAATTCTCATGAATTGATAGTGACTATCAATAACTAGAAATACAAATACCTGGTTATTTCAAATCTTTGAAAAATGTTGCCACTTCTATAATTTCAGTGCAACTCACACTGTTAAAATAGCACATACAGTATGTCCCTAAATTCTGGCGACATTGGAATTTTTACGTTTCAGTTGCTTCGTGTTTTTCGAAAAAGCTTCAAGTGAAGAGAGTTTTGCCTTTCAAGAAGGCAAAGAAAGTCATGACCAAAATAAAATAATGGGTGTTTAAAAATCTGAAAATATCTAAAAATCCAATTAAATATTACCTTTGCAAAATATTAAAGGAAAAATCATCAGTATCTCTAATAATAAAAAAATAATTAAATCCTGAGCGGAAACAGAAATTTCACTGTACGGGAGGTTCTTCCTTTATATTTATGTTTTCTTTAAATTTTATTATGATCTACTTGTATTACATGTAAGATTTTGAATACAAAATACAAGATATAAGTCTAGTATAATCACTTTGGAATACACAATAGCCAAGTCACCCCAGTCAAATTGGAACAAATTTCGACGTTTAACAGAAAAAACTGATAAAGTTTTGAAACTTGGCAGAAATGTTTATTAAGGTCCACTGTTCAAGTTTAAGTTTTTTTGCTTATATATCTTTAATCATTAGCGACATCGAAATTATGTTTATTTAAAAAATAAAGCTTGTAAAATTCTATACAAAAAATGTTATATACCTACATTTATTTCGTATCTAATATATACGAAAGCAGAGTATATTGCATTTCATCGACACATTTCAAAAATTGTAAATATCGCTCGTAGAGAAAAAAAATATCATATCATTGTGTTGTAGAATTCGCAACATTTAAAATGTCCGTCATGGTCCGTCTTTCTGTCAGTCCGTTTGTCTGCCCGTATGCCTCTTGATCCGTCATATCTCTTTTAAGCTAAATGACTTAAAAAAGACAAGTCCGATTTGATTGAAATTTGGACAATAAATTAGTGTTAGCTAGAGGATGAACCCCAGCGTTTAAAAAAAAAATGATAAGTGAATTCAAATGTTATTAAACATTTTATGAAAAAAATACACGCGAAGAGTGTTGTAATCTTTGATAAGATTGTAGGTTGTTAAGTGCAATTTTAATGATCTCCCAATGATACCATCTTGACTGTACAAACGTGGTCAGTATACTATGTAGTATCTTTAAGTTTATACAATCTTATCAAAGGTGTTACAACACTCTTCACGTGCATTTTTTTCATAAAATGTTTCATAACCTTTTTATTTACTGATAGATTTTTTTCAAAACCGCTAGGGTTCCTCCTCTAGCAGACGGACTGACATAAAAACGGACGCATGACGGACATTTTAAAAGTTGTTGCGAATTCTATACAACACAATGACATGATTTTCTTTTCTCTATGAGCGATTTTTACATATTTTGAAATGTGTCGATGAAATGCAATATACTCTTTGCTTTCCTATATATTAGATTCGAAACAAATGCATATAACATTTTTTTTAGAGAATTTTATAGGCTTAATTTTTTTATTTAAACATAATTTCGATGTCGCTAATGGTTAGAGAAATATAAGCAAAAAACTGAAACAGACCGCCATTTTTCCAAGATGGCAGCGCGAGCGCAAGAGATAGAGTTGAGGAATTTTAGTATGTTTAATAATAGGCCTTAATGAACATCTCTGCCAACTTTCAAGACTGTATCAGTTTTTTCCCTCTAATTTTCCCTATTTGAGTGGAGTGTCCAGTGGTACGTTCTTCTAATTTTACAGGGTGGGATTGAGTTTGAGACTCTTGGACAGGAGCCCAGTGTGTTTACCTTTCGACCTAGCACCAAATTTAAGATTACCGATTTCAGTCGCCTTTTTTGCTTCAAATTTTTCAAGCAATTTTGGAATCGAAATTTTGCTGTGTTATTTTAAGACACTGACAAACTTTTTTCCTCAGTATTTTACCCTCAAGTAAACAATGAAGTAAATTTACTCCAATTTTCTTTTAAACATTTTTTACATTTTAATTTTGTAGAAGTCCTGTAAATCTTACACCAGGTCTGTTGACGACAAGAGTGTTTTCTTGAGATTTCTATTTCTTTCTTTGAAAAAGGAACAGCAAAAATTTTTTAATGACACTATCTGAAGACGCCGAAAGTATTTTTGTAGAGAGTTATTTTTTTATATGAAAATTTTTTCGCTGGATTCGACAAAATGCTAGTCCGAGGTGATAAAATCAGTCACATTAAGCAATTATATCAAAAAAATTTAGCATGATTAGCAGAGTCAAACTAAATTTTGAATGGAACTGCTTTGCTGCAGCTATTTTATGGTTTTAATTCATTTAAATATAACAAGTACAATGAGTAGTTTTGAATTAAATATGCTCATTGCTTCATAGGAAATTTAAACAATTTATGTTGCAATTTTCCTTATTACCTCCGGTCTTAATAATGGCATTGCAAAGATAAAAATACCAAATTGTCCGCAATAACATTTCGAATAAAACTAGACCTACAAATAAACTTTCTGATGATTCGTTAACTTGCAAAAAAAAACGTTAGAAACTGTCCTGTTTGGATAATTTAAAAGATTCATAATATAATAGTGCATAAATGTTAACGAAAGTAGGTAAAGCCGTACCCTTTATTGAACTAAATCTTTCCAAATTTTAGCACAACATATTAAACGACTGAAAATCAAAAAATAAATTATGGTTTAAAAAAACTAAAAAACACGCTTTTATGAGTAGCACACTACAAAGTTAAAAATTATTATTAGGTAATTAAATTTAAACGCTTACCTAATAATTATTTTTAACTTTTTAGTGAGCTACTCATAAAAGCGTGGTTTTTAGTTCTTCAGCTATAATTTATTTTCTCTCTCTATCGCGGAAAATTCGAGTTTATGGCGGAGTCGCCGGTGACACGCCCATGAGGAGTCTCTATCACTATCTCCCCCCTCCATCATCACACAAGGTCAATGGTACCGTATTATTATATTATCACCAGAGTTGCATAAGTCTGCAAAGTTTCAAATCGATACAATTAGAAGTGGGTAAAAAGTGAGTTGTAAGATTTGCTTACCAGGTCAAGTTAATAGAAGCCTTTTAAAAAAGATTTGAAATTTCTAGTCATTTATTGTTCAAGTGCGTCTTGTATGAGAGCAATTTTTTTTCAAAATCTAGGTCTTTACTTGTCTGTGTTCATAAAAAAATGTTTTCTGCATTTAAACCGTTTTTTGGAATTTGTCTACAGTTTTCGAAATTATAGTATAAACAAATTTAAATAACTAGGATATTTCATGAAACAAAAAAGGGTAAGTAAATCAATTGTGAAAGTTGATTGAAAAACCAGCATTAAAAAAAATAATGCTCTACTAGCATTTGGAGCCGAAGTACGTTAGTTTTCGCATTGCAGTCGCTTATAATGATAATAATATTGAATTTTAATTTCCTATTTAGGTCAAATTATTTTGACATTGGATTATTTTATAAATAAGCAAACTGACATTTCTTTTTGAAATTTAGAAATTTGGTTATCCTTCAATACTTATATTTTGTCTCTGTTAAAAAAAAATCCAGAGTTATTGTAATTCGCTTATAAGTAACTGCAATTTCCAAAAAAAAAAAAAAAACAGTTTAAGTGAAACAAAAAACAAAGTTCTTAATACCATTGCAAAGTACATATAAAAATATACATTTTGAAAAGAAAATGTCCTACGAATCGATGCACTTAAACAATGACAAATTGAAATTTCGAGTTTTTTATTTTTAGTCATTTAAATAAATATTTTGCTCCAAAATTTGGTAGGAAGTTTTATTTCAATGGCTTCACCTATTTTAGTTAAAATATGTGCACTGTTACATTATATTTCTTAAATTATCCAAAAATAGGCAATTTATCTTTTATTCGAAATTTTACTGCGAACAATTTGGTACTCATGTTTATTTTTGCGATGCAATTACTAGAACCTGAGATAATATGGAAAATGGCAGAAAATTTCAATTTTGTTACATAAAGCCTTTTCACTGCTAAACTTTAGCAGTGGACAGATTTAATCCAAAACTTCTTGTTTCACCTGTACTCACATCTAAAAGAATAAAATTGCTGCAGAAAGGCTTTATTCGCCTTTTTTATGCTTAATTTGACTCCACTAAACTGGTGAATCTTTCCTGGTTCTTAAAACATATTTTCTTTTGACAGCTGATTTGAAATCAAAATTGGAAAAAACTATTGGTAGAAAATATATATCTGGTGCCACAGGCTAGTGGCTCCCCTCTATATCTCCTTTATTTTTCATCTTATCCATTTGAAATTTGGGGTGCATAAACTGACCGCAACGTTCGATTGTTAAATGGAACACCCTGTATATTTCTACATATTTGGATTCAACATTCTGAGTATACCATGAGATTTTCGCGAATTTTTGAGTCGATGTTCATTTTTTTAAAGCATTTTAAGACATTTGTCTAGAGTGCTTTGGAATACCAAAATTTGTTCTATGGCAGGTAAAGTTCAAGGGAAAAATATAAATTTTTCTTTTAATTTCATTAATAACTATTTACGAAGCCTCCAAAATTGAACAAATCACTTTTTTATCGAAAACTTTTGGTGGCTCCTAGTGTTCAATAAATTATAGATTCATTGATATCCATTTCAAATCTATGCTATTTGTTTTTCTATTTTATTAAATTTATTTAAAAATAAAATATCACTTTCAAAATAATTTTTATTGATCCTTATACTTTACACCAGTCTATTATACCTATTAAGATACCAAAGAGAGAACCAAAAGGCTATTTATTCACAAAAAGGTAGTTATTCACATTTCATTATTAGACATGATTTTTGCAAAGGCAACTAACTACGTTAGAGTTCAAGAAAAATTATATTGAAAGTGACTTTTTATTTTTAAATAAATTCAATAAAATAGAAAAACAAATAGCATAGATTTGAAATGGATATCAATGAATTCAGAAAAAAATCTATAATTTATTGAACACTAGGAGCCACCACCTTCCCATTTGAAAAAAAAGAGTTTTCGATAAAAAAGTGATTTGTTCAATTTTCGAGGCTTCGTAAATATTCATTAATGAAATTAAACGAAAAATTATATTTTTCCCTTGGACTTTACCTGCCGTAGAACAAATTTTGGTATTCCAAAGCACTCTAGACAATGTCTTAAAATAAATATAAATAAATAAATAAACAGTTTATTTAGCAGTTTGCTTGTTAGGAGAATTAATAACATTTGTTATAAACATAAAGAAAAATAATATATACAAAGTTAAAACATTGTTCAATTTTAAATCTAACTTAACATAAAATAGAAACGATGTACCTACACTTAAATATAACATCTTTGTCATTTGTTTGAAAGTTTGAATATTTTTTGACATTTTAATTTCTGTGAGTAATTCATTAAAAAGTTTAAGGCCTCCACAATAAAGTGTTTTTTTTTTAGAACATTTGAATTGCATTTTTCAATATGATAATTTTCCCGATTTCTTGTCTGATATGTATGTATGCTCGATCTTTTAATTAAGAGTGTCTGTAAGTACTGTAGGGCTAAGTTATTTGCTATTTTATATATTAATATTAGAGCAGATTGTTCGATTATTTGTTCAATATTTAGCCATATTAAATTAGATCACATTACTTTTATTGGTTCATATATATCACATTTTAGAATTACTCTCATTGTATTATTTTGCAATATCTGCAGTTTGTGAAGATCGCACTTACTACAGGAAATTAATAACGACATACAATAATTAAAATGAGGATAAATAATAGCATTATACAGTAACAATTTGCTCCATTTAGAGAGATTGTTTGAAATTCTATAAAAATACCCAATTTTTTTGCCTATTTTCTTAACTAAAAAATCTACGTGTTTTGTGAAATTTAAATGTGGGTCCAAAACAATACCTAAATATTTTATTTCATCTACAAAGTCAATTTTTATTATATTATTTATTTTTACAGAGAAATTTTGACTCGTAAATGCTTCGTATCTGTTTCTAGTGCCCAAAACCAAACATTCGGTTTTGGATGAATTTAACTTTAATTTGTTGTTGCATAACCATGTGTATAGGTGTTCCATTTCTTGGTTCATCGTCTCAACTACTTCTTTATAATTTTTACCAGATACTGATATAAGTGTATCGTCAGCAAATAGATTTACAAATGAATTATTTAATACATTACTTATATCATTCATATAAACAATAAATAATAGCGGACCCAGCACACTCCCTTGAGGGACACCATTTTCACTTCTGATTTTATCCGATAAAACCCCATTGAACTTAGTTCTATGATACCTTCCGTCTAAATAGTTTTTAATCCAACCAGAAATGGCCTCATACCGTTTTTATGTCCAAAAATCCATTTTTGCACGTAGCATGTTTCAAATGGATAAGTTAAAAAATAAAGGAAATATAGTGGGGAGCCACTAGCCAGGGGCGGCCCTAGGGCGTTTCTTGGGGGGGGGGGGGCGAAAATGCAATAATAGTTCGTTAACCTTACAATTTCCATTTCCGTGAAAAGATCTATATTCGTTTGTTTCAGTTTTTAATTAATTTACGATGTAAATTTGACGTATGCCTGTTTTTTTTTGGGATTTCTCCCCTTTCTTCAAAAATTTATTTGAACTAAAAAAAAAAAATTGTTTTTTCGGATTTCTTCCCCCGCTCTTTAAACAATTTTTTTGGATAAAAAAAGTTTCTCGGAGCCCCCCCCCCCCCGCTGTTTTCGGACTAAAAAATTTTTTTTTTTATGTAAGAAATGTATGTTATCTTCGGTCTCTATGTACAGCCTAATCACGAATAAGCGATTGCATATCGGGGGGTGGGCACCACAATGAGATCTCGCACCACCTGAAAGATTTGCAAGGGCCGCCCCTGCCACTAGCCTGTGGCACCCGATATAACACATCTTTTGTTCGACAAGTTTTTCTTGTGAAACAGGAGTTTACCCATCATTCTGTGAAAAAAAAATAAAAGAGATGAAAGAAAGGCTTTTATCAAATACTGTTATAGATCAAATACATCAAGTTTATTACAACAGCACTTAATTGTGCAAAGTTGTTTCCTTGTAATTGCTTAACAAAAGTTTTGAAACATTTTTCTAAGAGTTGAAAGACCATGACTCGAGATAATGAGTGACCACTTTCATCTGTCATTCGTTCATTAATTAGTGAGAATTTTTTCCAGTCCACTTGGTTCATTTAGTTCATTTACTACATTTTTTACATCAGTATAACCAACAATGTCCTTGAATGAATTATTTCATTGTTCTATCAAAAATGTAAAAAAAACCATGTAAAATATTATTTGAAGGCATGACACAGACTGCAAATTGGATTACTGTCATGTGCGAGCCCTAATATAATTACTCTCAATGTTAAATATTCACAGAGGTTTAAGGATATATAATAATTGTAAAATAGTTTGATATTCAAAAGTAATCAGATAAATTGAATGTTGTGAATTTTAGAGCATATATACATAAACATTGGTTGCCAGAAATGATCGTAGGTATTAATTTTGCATATCGTACACTGAAGTACAATTGTTGGTTATATACAACATAAAAAGATGATCTTTACAGCCTTTTGTTTAATAAAATCTTACCTTCCGATAGTCACAGCTGAGTTATCACAAAATGTTGACCATGCATTTACGCAGAGAACTGTAAGGTTATCCTATTTTTGGACAATCTTATTTTCTAAGCATTATTAATTATCTGATTAAAAATTATATCCTTTGCAAAATTATAAACATTTCTATAGAATCAGATGAATTATTTTTGAACTTAGATGCGACCTGAGTTGCTTAAACTATTTTATAGAAAAGTTTTATTCTTGTTAAAAAGTGATCAAATATTATATAGAAATCTAAGTTGAACTATATTTGACTATGATTGTAGCTGGTAAACACCAAATTTTTGGTTACTTCAGTATTTATGCAATGCAATTATTAATTACTTTTGTTACTAAAGATGCTTAATAACAAATGATTTTGAGTTCAGTATTAATATACTCCTTACGTTTTCAAGATTTTTTTTTTATATTTTTGACTAATCTTGTTATCAAAGACAAATCTGTAGAATAGAAGTTAAACGATTACAGGTAAATTGTGTGATAAAAATTTAAATGTTTACATCATTTCGTTTAAAAAATTAACATTTGAAATACGACCCGAGACATTGCAACCCATCGAAGTTGTAGCTCAGAAAAAAATTTTTTGTTGCTTTGCGAATACTTTGAGAGGGGAAATTTTCAAATTGGTTACGAGGACATATAAGATTTGTTGGCAAAAATAAAAAATGAGTTAGACTTATTATGAATGCAGTGGTATTGCGTTAGCGATGACCAGAGATTTTTGTTCATATCTATGCCCGCAGGAACTGCAGAGAAGTAAATAGAAAATGGCAACTTTTTTTAAAATGAAAAGTTTTATTTTTTATTTGCGCGCGTGCTTGAGCGTGAGTGTGCGTGCGTGAGTAAACTATCAGAAAGCGTGAGCGTGCGTGAGTTTGCCTTAACATATATCAGTCGTGCGTGAGTGTGCGTGAGCTAAAGGTTTAAAGTCGTGAGCGTGCGTGAGCGTGAGTCAAAATCGACTCACGCGCCCATCTCTACTGTGTAGTGGAAGTACACAAAGTAGTGCTTCCATGGCTGTTGTAGACGTTGTTGACATTGCTCTCGTTATTCCTAGACATGCTAGTTTTGCAACAAGACAAAACAAAAATTGATGAAATAATTGTGTTTGCATGACTAAACATTATTAAGGGTTAGCTTGTCAAACACTGCATACTGCTCTCCTTTTTCTAATAAAAGAAAGTGTAATATGAAAACACACAACAGCCAAAAGGAATAAGTTAACTTAAAATTGTTATCATGCAATACAGTAAACTAAATTGGGGATTAATCAATTTTTTTGACAATGCTCATATTGTGTCTAAGTCTACATGCCCATATAGTTTTTAATTGTGACTTCATGCATCTGAGCTTATTGATTAACAGGGCAGTAATTTTCAATAAGTAGCCGAAGAACAATACTCGTAACTCTTACCTTAGATCCTGATGTTTAATATTTATGTCTATTCTCCTTGAAGTGATATTTCTCTAGACAGATCTAGAAACTCGACGTACATCACCTTGATCTGAAAGCAAAGAGAACCTTTTTAATAAAATAACATTATTATTATCATTACTATTATATCTATCAATAATGAGTATTATAAATCAATTAATGTTCTCGATCCAACTTTGAAATGTAAGCACACTACACAAAGATTTATCAAACACTGCCAAATGCCATATGCAGGAAACGACATTCTCTCAAAGAGTATTCAAAATATAAGAAAATAATTTGTTGGCATTTCATTTTGAGGTAAAACTCACATATATGCAAGTAGAAAGGTTTGATAAGTGTGTAGGAACTTCACTAACCTCTCACTAGAACTGTGCCGAGATCAGGAAAAACATTAATCGGGTAAAAGTATGAGTACTACCTGCAAAATTATATCAATTATAATTTTAATAACTCTTGACTGTTCTTTTCAAATTTGAGATTTGCAGTTATTTTCTTTATCCCAGGTTACTCCTAACTTAACCTTCTGTAGCATTTCAGCCATGACAGGTTTACTCTGCCTGGGGTAATTATTTTATCAACGATTTGGTCTGCCCTTCAAATTCAAAAAGATAGTGACCTCTGAACAAAACTCTTTAGTTTAATGTGATAAATGACTTAAACTACTTTTTCCTATAAGGGAAGAGTATACACTGCCATACAGTGATATTTGTTTTTCAAAACATTTTTCGTAACTGTTTAAAAAAAATTGTTCATATAATTTTTTTTTTATAAGAATATCGCAAATTACGCGGTATAGTCGTATAAACTTTGACTTTAAAAAGGTCGATTCATCATATAAACTAAGAGGATCAGACATACGTGTCTAGTTTCTCTCCTGCATCATTGCAGTAGCCTTGTGCGCATCTCATATCAAATCGTATGTTGTGTTACCAACTCATACACACGCCAAGTTAGAGTTTACTTCACTATATTGATAACTAATAAAAGTAATATTTTTCATTTAACTTGTCAATTGATTTTCCTATAGAGCTAATAATAAGAAAGAGATACTTTTAGTAACTTGTTAACCACATCAATAGTTACATTGCAGATGTGGTTGAATTTTTCGCAAAATAAAGCTTGTTCTGGTTTGACTTTACCGGAATATTTGATCTTCATTTAAAAGATTCGGTTGATTCTAACCAAAATTATAAATTTTTATCACATAACTTACCTGTTTCATCAGAACAAATAAATGTGTTTATATATACTTGAATGAATAAAAAAGTATTACTTAAGTAGATATGTTTGAGTTACCTCAAGTAACAGATTAACCATGTATATTTGAACAAATTTTTACTAGTTTAAGTAATTTTAAAGCCCATTTCATCCCTCCATTTTCCCTATCACAGTCATTATTTATTTTAACATTCATCTTATCTCAAGTCCTTCCAAATTTCAAATATTTTGTTCAATTCTTGATAGAAAGATATAGTGATATGACAAAGTTCCAAAGTGGTGATTATTTTTGAAAATCGTTGATTGTCCAATTTGAAATTTTTTATATCACTAGAATAATGTAAGAACAGGGTGACTGAAAAATGTACTACATACATACCATATATTAGATGTTTATATTAATGTAATAAATGTTTTTTATGTAAATAAGTACAAATAGTATTTGGACCACCAATAAATGTTGTTTTTATGATGTTATGTCAAATTGATCAGTAGTGACTAGTTTACACTAAATCAAGTAAAATAAATAATATTACTTTCTAGATACGATTTTTCAGCCTAAGTGTAAAACAGAATGACCCCAATTAAATAGGTGACATACAAGCTGCAATACATACCGGGTGTCCAAAAAGTCTGGAAACGATCAAATATCTCGAGAAATACATATTGGATCCAAAAACACGTCCTTAATAATTTTAAAACGGCTATTCAATGATACCAAATGCGACTCCCCACCCCGATTACAGCGCCATCTGTCACGAATCGAAAAAAACGTTTCAGACAAACTTGACGTAATTTTTGCCGTAGAATCCGATTCTGCAATAAAAAATAGCGGTACCCGTTTACCCCCGCCCCACCCCAAGGGGTGGGGGTGGGTAGTCGCATTTGGTATCATTGCATAGCGCTTTTAAAATTATTAAAGTCGTGTTTTTTCTTTTTTGGATGCAATGAGTATTTCTCGAGATATTTGACCATTTCCAGACTTTTTGGACACCCTGTACATAAAAAGAATAAGTAGTCAAACTTGGAGAGTTAAATTTGCTTTTAATGTTATACGTTAACACACAGTGCCGGACTGGACAGGTGAGATAGTGAGAAAAATCTCACCGGGCCCCTTCATCTTACCGGGCCCTTCCGATTCAACACATTTTTATTTAAAACTTTCGTATTTACTGCAATGTGAATAAATAAAAAATGGGATAAATTCAATCAAAGCGGTCTCACAGGTTTACAAGCAATAAAATATCTATAACTGGTCTATTTAGGTGAATGAACATCTGTTCTGGTCAGTAACCATTAAAGGCATTTTGGAAAAGAATGCGAAGAGAGTGAAAATGAATTAAATATTAATGTAAATAGTAATTTACGTTACAAGATCGGAAAGAGGTGTTTTGCAGGTCTCCCCAAGCTTCCAAGGCGCACCGCAGGTGAGCTTGGGTCGACCTGCAAAACACTGTTTTTCGGTTGTGTAACATACAATTTTTTTTTCGGCCGACTGTCATTCATACAAAATCAATTTTTTCAATAAATTTTCTTACAAATACAACGACAAACAATACTAACTAATTAAATAAAATATTTTTACGACCTACTCTATTATACAACTTCAATTTTTTCCTGTAACGCTTCAAAATCTGAATCCATATTTTCCATAACTTGTGAATTGACTTTTGAAAACTCATAAAAGTCCAGTGTATTTATCTATTTGACACTTATCTCAACAATTAACACAAATTCGTTACCATAACAATGAGAATAACAGGGATCAGAAAAGCTTTTTCCGATCTCTAATATCACTTTCCGGTCTAGCCCGGGAAAACTTTACTTTCTGGCGAATAATTTCTCCAGAAAGGGTATACTTTCTGGTCGGACGAAAAAAAAACAAATATATGTTCAATTTCATTAATTTGACATTTTGACAGAACTAAAACGTCACCAAAGCACATTTTGGGTTTGTTTTCAAAGAATTTTTGAGATCTATGCGGCAGTTTTCTCGAAAACGGTTGGAATTATCAAGTTCTATCAAGTGTACTCCTGCATGGGATTTCCTAGTCAAAAGTGCCACTACGTTTCGTAAAAAAAAGAGAAAAAATATTCATCATCAGGTATAGCTCATGAGGCGGGCTAGCATAATGTAATACATAAATTATTGTTTCCTAGCTTAAAAAAATGTTGCCTTACCAAATTGGGAGAAGATCGGTCAAGAGGTTGTTGAGATATTGCAAAAGCAAGAAAAAAAAATACAATTTTGACACCCTGTATCTTTTTCCAAAGCAACAATTTACTAAAGCATGTTTTGTTATATCCTCATATTTTGGTCCAAAGAATCTACCCTTGAACTATGGCCTGTTATTAATGGTCCACCCTGCATACAGGGTGCGCCATTTAAAACTCCCCAGGCTTGTAACTTTTTTATTTTTTAAGCGACGACCATGTTGGGCAAATAAAATTGTAGATATTTTTAAGGCATTTAAACATATGTACAAAAATTTTTTTTAATTGTTAAGAAAGAAAACTTAATTTGTTTGAATATTTCTTTACCTCACCCTGTACATGAACTGCGTTCATGATTTCTTATAAACATTTTAATTAGCTTCAATTTATGTTATTACGTCATATTGGAAATTCTTTTTGGTTTTAGAGAAATAAATTAAAAACACTTTACTATTCCAAACTGAATTTTTTTACAATAACTTTGAAAATAATGTAAATAATAATTTTGTGCTTTATTTGTAAAAGACATATCACAAACAATATTCAACGTAACAAAACAGCAACAAGAAACAAAAGAAATAAATATTTTTAATAACAAACGTATGTTAAAATGTACTAAATAGGAAATTGCAAAATTTTTATTAAAAAAAAATTTATTTTTTTTTATAACATAAATTGAAGCTAATTAAAAGCTTCATAAGAAAACATAACACAGTTCATGTACAGGGTGAGGTAAAGAAATATTCAAAGAAATTAAGTTTCATTTCTTAACAATTTTTTCAAATGTTTTTTTTTTAATCTCGCTGTATGGATGTTTAAAGGCTTTAAAAATGATGTGCCCAACATAGTCATCGCTTCAAAAATAGAAAAGTTACAGATCTGGGGAGTTTTAAGTGGCGCACCCTGTATATATGTTCTCCCTTCGGTAGCTCCGATGTCTTATGGGACTTACGTCTCCCACAACCACCCCTCACAAGCAGAGTCAATTGTGAATCGGGCCCACCCCTCTAGAAATCTCACTGAACTGATGTCGGCCAGTCCGGCACTGTTAACACACCATTTAAAATAGAATCTTCAGATCCAAGAACTAGAGGATTTACCTATATTAGAAAATACATAGATACATAACCATTCCATACCAACATTGCCATCTTCTGTCATCAACAGTAATTGATCACATTTACCATCTGCGCTATCATGGCAGAAGTATTAATTTTTTAATTTAAATTGTGGTGTGCAAGACTGCCATGCGCACTTGTACAAGCTGTCCTGTTTGTAACTGTTCTTTATGAGTATATAGTACAGGTTTATTTGTTACTATATAAAATTAATGTAATTCCCAACTCATTAGAAAAGTAAATGCAATAGAAGGTGAACTCATGTTGTGAACTCCTCTGTCAATTGGCTTTAGCCTCTAAAACCTATCACGCCATGTACATAGTACTAAGACTTAAGTAAGCTCTAATTACTGTTTGTTTCATAATGAAATAGATAATAAATTTATAACTTAATTAATAACGCTGAAAAAAAAATACCAAAAAAGAAAATTAGATAGCTTTCAAAATATTTCTTATTTTATATGTTCACTGTATACATTTTTTCAAGGTAATGGGTATAAAACTAGCGTTACTTTAACTCTCTCGAATATGGCTGCTCCAGCTTTTTAAGTAGTTGAGTAATTTCAACAAACTACACACTATTTGATAAAGACAGAGTAATAAAAGCTCATCATAGATGCAAATCCTTTAAAAACGTAGTCAGAGTGCTATAAGAAATGTTAAATATTTCTTTATATTTTATATGGGTTGTTTGATTTTTTGTTCAATTCATTGGAAATATCTGTACTGACAGTTTTTGGGTAAATTATTACCTGCTTATGTTTCAAAAACTCGATACGAGGCAAGCTTTTCTAGTCCCTGCAACTTTGAACGGTATCTTTGGTCTCTCTCGTGTACCCGCCTAAAAACTATTCACATTGTGGTGTAACAAGGTAAGACTAAGAATTGGAAATAATTGGATAATTCAAACAACATGGTTTATTTATTATAAAGTAATATGTCTAGATTTCTTAGTATAATTTTTTGAATGTTAAGAGAAAAAGTAGTACACCCATGGCCACCGGTTTTTGCACCAGTGATCCATTACTCTATGTCATTGATTCACGAGGTGGCTAGTGACATTTTACAAAAACAAATTTGAAAAAGGTTGCACCTTCAAAGGTATTTGTGTTTTGTCCGAAAAGGAAAGATGAGCTACTTAAAGATTGCACATCCAGCCTGTGATTAATAAGAAGGATATAACGTGGAATTCAGACTAAAGTAACGGGGTAAATGTCCATTTACCTAAGTGTGAATACATCTGGAGTCATGGATAACATTTCTTTACAGGGACGGTGCCAGACTGGCCAGGCCGGGGGGGCCCAATTTTTGTTTCAGGTTTGTAGGGGGGGCACAGAAACATAACTTTTACTTAATAACATAATGACAAAGAACGAAAACATGATGATTGGTTCCCCAGTCCGAAAATCCAGAGGGGCACTTGGGGGGCACAGTTCGTCTGGGGGGTGGGGGGGCACGTGCCCCTGCAGGCCCCCCCCTGGCGGCGTCCCTGTTTATAATGTGGATATGTTTATTATGTACGTAGGAGGTTGGTATTTTAATCAACTCATTTTTATTAGTTATGTACAATGGCCTTTAACGTGAACTTTGACCATAAAATTTTAATTGCAACAATAGTTAAGCTCCCCTAATCAAATTTTATCGCGGTTCATATGAAAATCACGTTAAAAGCAATTAAATTTCTGCATACTGTCTAAAATAATTTTCGTGCCAAATTTTACTCAATTAGCAAATTGATCTTACCATCTGTATTCTCTGTTGAATCTCCTAACAAGAGTTCCCAGGTACACAACTTTGCTTACAACCTCACGCTCGCCATCCTTAACATGTTTGACTGATTTTCATTTGCTCAGTTTGCAATCATAATTTCTGTTTAATTGTAATCTACACCTAAACAGTACTCAGAGCTTATTGTTTCAAGGCTTTTGAGCGTGTGTATGAGCTGCCCTTCACCTGCTGCAACTAAGATGGTGGCACTTACAGGCTTAACATATAATTTTTTAAAGCTAATAGTCAACTATGATTTTTAGCATATCTTTATTTGTCCATTTAAGAAAATTCATTATTCATACAATGCAGAGATCTGACGTTCGTGAAATTAAAATATAAAATATAACCAAATATTTAGATTGTAACCTATATGAGTTTATAGCAATGTAGAATAACTAACAAAATCAAAGGCATTAGATAAATATAAATAGGGATGCGCCGAAGCGGGTTTTTTCTGCATGCTTCGGCTGAAGCATGCAACAGGAAAATACCTCGCAAATTAGCTACGCGTGGTTAGAAATATATTATGATGTCTCATTTCGTGTTTGATCCTGGAGGAAGATGTTCCTTTTTCGGTATATGATTCGGCCGAAGCTTCGCGCATCGGCGAAATTTAGGATAAATATTCGGTGTTCGGCCGAAGCTGCTTCGGCGCGCCCCTAAATATAAAATTTACTGTTTAAACGTATCTACAAGTGCTAACGCCTCTAATGCATCGTTAATTGAGAAGTCTTATTTTTATCATTTATATTTTAGAAAATTAATCATGGGGGTATTAAGCAAATAAAAAGTGTTCACACTCAATTCAGTTACCTATAATAATACTTCTGATCATGAATAGAATTATAGAAATCAAGTAAAATGTAATTTTCAACTTTTACAGTTTGTTGCAATTTTTTAGTGAGGGGAAAGTAACGATTGCTTTCAACTATAACTGTTACTAATCCAAACAATGCAATATGTAATATATGATATATGTGTAAAATAGTATATTTATTACTATTTATATATTAATGACTATAGTAGTATACAATGTTGATTGTTAAAACCATGCTTAATCTTAAATTTTATAGTAATTATTATTTATGGAAATGTATGATTAAGCGTTAAATAATAAAAACTTAATTATTATCTTTCATAAATATAAATGTTAGAATAATACAACCAAAGTTAACTAATAGGGGCAATATTTGGAACTGGAAGTGACTTAAAGAACATCAAGCAGCGGCGGCTGGTGAAATTTCAATATTTTTTTTCTCGTCTGTGGCGCATGGGACCCATACGAAATTTGGGAAATAACATCTAGAGAAGCACTTCTCTAATGACCCCTAAAAAATTTTGAAAAAGCAGTTTGCGAAAAAAATTTTGAAAATTTGCTAGCCTCCCCTGGGTCTAGGGACCCCTGTTTACTTTTATTTTTTTTTGTCATATGCATTTGACTTTTCATAAAAATGCATCGACAGATTTTAGAGTTTGTGAAAATATTTTCATTACTAACTGAAATACAATGAACTGAAATTTTGTAATTTACAATTTAACAAATTACAATATTTCAATTCGTTGTATCTCAGTTAGTAATGAAAATATTTTCACAAACTCCAAAATCTGTCGATGCATTTTTATGAAAAGTCAAATGCATATGACAAAAAAAAATAAAAGTAAACAGGGGTCCCTAGACCCAGGGGAGGCTAGCGAATTTTCAAAAATTTTTTCGCAAACTGCTTTTTCAAAATCTTTTAGGGGTCATTAGAGAACTGCTTCTCTAGATGTTATTTCCCAAGTTTCGTATGGGTCCCATGCGCCACAGACGAGAAAAAAAATATTGAAATTTCACCAGCCGCCACTGACATCAAGCCAACCAAACAACATTAAACAGAACCTAAGATAAATAAAATAATTAAGAGCGCTTTAGAGTCTCTAGGCAACCCAAAACATATCTAACTGAATTTAGGCCCATAAAACTTGCTAAAGTAAATTAATTAATTATCTACAGAACACCCCACATTTTATAACATTGCTGTAATGCAAAAAGAGTAGTTTGAAACCAAAATTACATTGCATAAAAATGTAATTTTTGATCCAGCTGGAAATTAGCAACTTTCTCATATTGTATTTTTGAACTAGAATTTTAACTTGGAACCTTTCTAGCCACTTGACAAGAGAGTTATCTAATGTAGAATTGTTCTGTAGATTTTTTATTAGTTTACTTTAACAAGTTTTATGGACCTAATAGTACGGCAGCCCGTTACCAAGATTTTCGAGTTACTTTAGCGAAGATAATTCCAGCGTTTCTCATCAGTTCTGGGAGAGCTGAGAAGAAAAGTTCAGGGTGGCGGAACTTTTTACCTCAAAGGGTTCAAATCGGGCTTTGAACATGTAAAGAAAAACCGGTCATCTAGGTTTTCGCGGCGAGGCAGTTTCTTTTGTCTTCTTGTTGAGAAAAGTAAATATGATGAGCAAAAATTGAGAACTGGCCTTTTGACTAATACACCGAGTTACAAAGACGGAAATAATGACAAATAGCCACCGGTCAAAATTCTGGTCATCTCGGCAAGGCAGTTCTGCTCATTATCGAGTAGTTTCTGTCTCTTGACCACAAGAAAGTTCAAATGGAACTTTTTGTTAGTTCAGTTACGGGTGGTTACATTCGCATGTTGCTTAATTTTGAGGGCTGATCAAGTCATCGCGGCGAGGCAGTTCTCCACTTCAGGCTATTCCAAGTATCATTAAAAAGACGAAAAAAATAAGAATTAAATTTTTCCCAGTTCACATTTGAGAAAAATGATTTCCGCCGCGACAAAAAAAAAAAAAGAAGAAGCAAATTAAGGCTGTTTGTAAGCACAGCAATTTATTTAAATAGAATTGGAATTGAATTTCGAGGTTCCGTACATACAGTAATGATAAAAGAAGGATTCAAATTGTCAGGTTTATTATTGTAGTTTTAAACATTAAATACATCACCATGTGATGAATTTCTTATGCTTCATTACTATCTAAGAGGCGAAGTATCCTTGAAATATCGCCGTATGTGCTACCAGCATCTTTCAACGAATATAACAAGAAAAACCCATCAATGATTAGATAGATATGTCTTTATTAATTCATGTAAGAAAATTTACAATACCCAAAGGATGCCCGAAGAATTGGGGCCTTCAGAATCAACTCTCTTTTCCAACAGCCGAAGCAGAGTTGCCTTCTCGGTCTTTTGATGTGCTCCGCTAGGGTGACAAAAAGAAGGTGCAACAGGGGATATTGGGAAAGTGGGCATTCAGAGAAAGACTGAGCGATGTTCCAAAAATGTCCCGTTGTAATTTGATTTCCTGAACTTTCCCGTTGATAATCGCTTTCGCGACAGTAGAGGCTTTGGTTGGAGATTCGTTAATTGGAAGCAAATAAGATATCTTTTGTATTGGGGATTGGTCAATGATGATCTTGGCATTGAACCCGATCCACATCGATTTCTACCAAAATTCTTAAATTTTCATATCGATGTCTCACAGCTACGACCAACGGAAAATGGCAGTTCGCATTTTTTTACCGTTTTATACAACCCACTCTATAAATAGAAAAAAAATTTAGCCTCGCTGCTTTGATTATTTTAGCCTCCAATTTGATACAACTTTGATTGATATTATTGGAACTTAGGCCAATGAAAAATGGCAGTTCTCGATTAATTCATGTCTTGTTCATCATTTTTAACGAGAATTAATCGAGAACTGCCTCGCCCCCGTATAAAAATTACGACATTTTTTTCGACAGACGGAAAGTCGTTTGCCAGTCGCCCGTATCGTTTTTCGAACTTTTGTCGTATGAAAAAGTATCTTAGAATTTCATAATCTATAGAGTTTCCCTGCAATAGAGTTATGATAAGGGTTTTTGGTAACGAGCTGCCGTACTATAAATTTAGTCAGATGTGTCTTGGGATGCCTAGCAACTCCAGAGCACTTTTAATAATAATTTGATAGGTTTAGGAATTGGCCATACCAGTTTCATGTCACGCCTTCTAGGAGAGCATCTTTCGATACGTGAAATCTGCGATGATATATTTTTGGCGATGAACGCATTGTGGAGTTATCTCCAATTTACAAAGTTCTATACCAACGTTGGAACATTCCAAACTAAGATACCAAGTAGTTACCTGACAAATGCAGCAGAGGTTATTAAAGTACTCGTTGATTTCTTAACAAACTGTATATTTAGAAAAATATACTGAGAGTTCTCTGTATATGGGTAATCCCAAAACCAGAATAACACTAGATGTAAATGTTATACTCTTTGCCGGTTTAATAAAGTTATTTGTATAATTGTTGAATATTTTAAAGGATTCTTTGATGCCTAACACGCAGACCCATCAGAAAGCGTTATGCTGCTGGACGTGCTATACAACAAAGGGAGGCCAACAAAAAAATTGCACTAATTACAAAACGTCTGTTAAGATGTGAATGGCTCTCTAATTTTTTGAAAATAAATTTTGTAGGTTTCATTGCTATATTTTTAAATCTAATCATATCCCGATGAGGCCAGCTTGGTTGGCAAAAGGCTCATCGATATATTTTGCAGTATTTTTATTTTTATAGTACCTTATCAAGAGCCACAA
This sequence comes from Rutpela maculata, assembly GCA_936432065.2. Classification (NCBI taxonomy): domain Eukaryota; kingdom Metazoa; phylum Arthropoda; class Insecta; order Coleoptera; family Cerambycidae; genus Rutpela; species Rutpela maculata. The sequence goes on along the minus strand of OW386288.2, from coordinate 40,494,207 downwards.
CGGTCTTCACAAACTTTTTTTAATAAAAATGTTTAATAACTTTATAATAACTGATTGATTTTTCTCTAGCTAACGCCAACTTATTGTCCAAATTTGTCCAATCAAACTTTTCCTCCTCTTTAATTTATCATGCTTACAAAAAACGTAACGGATAGTTAGATAAACGGACATTTTGAAAAGCATTTAAAATTCCAAAGATGGAGAGAAGGAAACTTTCCACATTTGATAAAAGTCTGTAAAAGTCATGTAAATAATATAATTGTATGCGTTTATTTGGTATCACAATGAAGCTTGCATCATCACGAATCAGATTCGACCATAAAATAGCCTATTAATATACCCAATGGAAAGTTAGAAGGAAAACTTCCTGGAAACTTACTGTTTTGAAAATTTCCAGGAAGTTTTCCTTCTAACTTTCCATTGGGTATATTGATAGCCTATTTTGTGGTGAAATCTGATTCATGATCGTACAAACTTTATTTTGATACCAAATAAGTGCATACAATTATTTTATTTACATGACTTTTACAGAATTTTATCAAATATGGAACGTTTCCTCGACCCATTTCTGCAAAAGTCAATGAGTAATACGATGATATGAAAAACGTTTCGCTATGAACGATATTTACTGCTTGACTCTTCGTTTCTAAACAAAAAAAGCCAGGCTAATCTAACACTAATTTAAAAACACTTACAACATAAAGTCAGGGCTACTTTCCTTTCACTCTTCTGAATCGTAATCCGCTTATGTTGGTAGCATACTCCTTTTCAGATATACTTTTTTATAAGCAATGTAATCTAAAAATACTAATGAATGCAGTACCAAGCTAACCATTTTTTAAAAGCAATGTGTATTTTTCTAAATTGGAACATCTAATAACGTTATTTTTTCGTCTAATTTTGCTGTATTAATATACCATTAAAATTGGTAACTGTATTTCAATTACTGAAGAAAAAGAGTTGATGTATCATTTGAGTAGAAATATTACTTGCAATGACTTGTGTGATTGCTGTTTAAATATGACAAAATCAAGTTAAGATTTGTATCTTAACTTGATTTTGTCATATTTAAGCAGTAACAAGATTCAAATATTACGTGAAAATTGGGAAAAACCAATTTCATGTAATATTCCAAATTAAACACGCGTATGAACTCGATTTCTTTGGTAATCGTAATTAGTTGAGTCTATAATGATATATAGAAAGGAAGGCAATAATATTATTAGTTTGTTTTGAAATCAATTAAACTCAGTCAATTAAGTTTCAATATGAGAAACAAATTTGACATAACATCATTTATTTCATTTCCTTATATACATACTTTTCAACAACGATACTCATTCATTAATTCATTACCACATATTGCTGTAGAAAGATAAAAGTAATTAATATACCTATTGTATATTGTATGTTTATATAACTTAATACTGTTTATAAATGAGATTAATGTATACCTTTATAGATGTTTCTATCGTAACTTATTGAAGTAGTGGAAAAATCTGAGAAAACCGAAAAATTGTTTCATTGTTTGAAACCGCTGTTCCACGTTTCACATGTCTCGAAAAATGTTTGTTAAACTGTCAAAAAGAATAGTCTGGCAGTGGTTTTTGATTATTTTGTTGTCTATCCTTAAACATTACACTTACACTTAAATATATAAATCTGAAATACATTTCAGATAATTTTTCCAAAATGTCAACATAATTAAATATTTTTTTAAATCTAAAGTATATTTCACAACTTTATTTCAGGTTTATGTTTTCGGCGTGAAGCATTAAGTGATTGATAGTCAAACAATAATCAAACACCAACTTCCTGTTCCTTTTAGCCCATAAGTAGGTATATTTAATAATTCTTTTAAAATACTTTATGACATAGTTTTTCACTATGCTATATTATGTATGTACAGCATGTCCTCCGATTGAGTTCGCTATAGGTGAAATGGACAAAAAATTTTCGAATTTTTTGTTCATATTTGGAGGTTCACCCTTGCTTATCTAAAAATTAATTTTGTGTGTACTTTTGTTTTTTAAAATCATGTATAGGCCATGACAGTTAAGCAAAAACGAATTTCATGTTAGGTAAAGTACCTTTTCTGTAAAAGATACAGGAAAGTGTTATTAAGGAAAGTTATTCAGATTAAAAAGTCCTATGCAAAGTTTCAAGAACATACGCCTACTTTGATGAATTTGATTTTTTCAATATAATTGCATTTTACGAAAAAAAAATAGTATGCCAGTTTACTAAAGTGTTTGATCTAATACATAATGGAGCAAACACTTTAGTAAACCGGCAACATTTTTTTTTTCGTAAAATGCAATTATATTAAAAAAATCAAAATGATCAAAGTAGGTGTATGATCTTGAAATTTTGCAAAGGACTGTAACTTTTTAATCTGAATCTGAATAACTTTCCTTAATGACATTTTGCTGTATCTTTTACAGAAAAGGTACTTTACCTAACATGAAATTCGTTTTTGCTTAGCTGTCATGGCCTACATGATTTTAAGAAAGCAAAAATACACCCATAATTACTTTTTAGATAAGCAGCTTATCTAACCTCTAAATATGAAAAAAACAATTCGAAAATTTTTTGTGCATTTCACCTAGCGAACTCAATCGGAGGACACGCTGTATATCTTCAAAAAGTAAATATCCCATTTTACATCAGGCCAGAAATTTTCTGATGTAACATATAGGTAGTTCATGTCAGAAATATAAGCAATGTAAAAAGAGTTTGAGAAATATAAACGCCATAAAATCACCCACACTGATGTGCCTGAAGTTTCGAACATTCACTTGAACGAATTTCATATCAAAAAGGAAAAATTAATAAAAACTACAAATCGACTTAGGTGTATCATTTTTCTGGTAATATTTGCTGGCAACGCACTATGGGGAAATTCCGGATTTTACTGTTCAAAAATTTCTAGAGACCTTAATATCCATCAGATAATAATAATTTTTTTTTTAAATTAATTGTCGAGGCAAATTTTCAGAAGAAATAACTTGCATGTTATACATATAATATCTTTTTGACAGCTGTCAAATTATGTATTTGGCAGTTTGATTTTACTACTATATAGTTTATGTATGCGTGAACAAAAAAATTTAATTTTCATATTAATATAGTGATATTGGTTCATTATTTAAATTTTTAATATTTTTTTTAGGTTTTTGACAGTTTATTATGTCATTAATAAAAGTTGACTGAGTCATTTAAAAATTTGCCTCGACAGATATGTAGAGAATTTAATTACCTTTAATTTAAAAAAAAAAATTATCCCGATTCGATGGATATTAAGGTCTCTAGAGATTTTTGAACAGTAAAATCTGGAATTTCCCCTCAGTGCAACGGTGCTATCGTTGCCAGCAAATATTACCAGAAAGATTGTATGCCTAAGTCGATTAACTGGAAATTTTGATATGAAATTCATTCAAGTGAACGTTCGAAACTTCAGGTACATCCACACTGGTAGTTTATATTACATATTTATGTATTTTTTGGTATGTAATGATGACACACTGAACAGTAAAAATGCAAACCAAAAGATATGCAAGTTTTGAATAATACGGCTTTATTTTTTAATCGATTTTGTGTTAAAGTGACTTAATTAAGAATAAATACCTAATAGTTTATAGAGGCACGGCGATTTTTTTAAATGAGGTTACATTTTTATGTTTTATTTATTTAGTATAAAGAAAATTATATTGCCCCACCTTTCCTGTCTGCAAATTGATGGTATGCTTTGAGTTTTTTATATTTCTTTTATGTCTGAAATGAACTATAAGTAGTTGTCATTAAAATAAAAATTTGATACTGGTTTATCTCTTAGAGTATAAAAATACATATATATTTTTATACTCTAAGGTTTATCTGCTATGTGTTATCTCTTCCAGAAATTTCTATAAGGGTATATACCTACCTATACATGAAAATATAAAACAGAGATACTAGTCCCTGGATTGAACATTACTCAGAACTCATGGTGTTAAGACTTCGATATATTTGTCTATATTTAATTTTAATATGTAAATATATGCTATACATTATTAAATCGTATTTTTTCTTATGTATTGTTTATTTTTTTGTTTGAATTACATAAACAAATAGAATAAAATTTATTTAAAAAACATGATTTTCATTAATCTTTATACCCATTGATGCTCTATTATAACTACTTTGTAAATGTCTCGTAGCAACATAGTATGGTATAAAGTTGGTAAAAATAGGATAAATCAAAAACTGTCTCTACTCAGTGCATTTTACTATCCTCGCTCTGTGAAAAGAAATGATATTCCGAAAAGCAACTGCCTACTCAGAAGAATATAAAATATTTGGTCTTTATTTTATAAGTTTATGATCTCATATTTCTGTTAATAATTTTATTAAATTACTGATACAAAAAAAATTGCATAACTTATGTACTACTATACATTAGCCGGGAAAGGAGGATAGTAATAAAATGCAGGTGAATATTTCTTTGTTGTATAAGTAGTTGCATAACTACTGTTTAACATGAGGATCTTAGTAATATCATAATCACCATAATTATTGATCAGTTTATGTATAATCATACATAAACGATCAGTTTAGAAGAAAGGAATAATGTATACTTTATTAATCATGCGATATATAATGAATACAATTTATTTTCAACATTAAAAGTTAGTTCACAAGCCACGAGCCAGTGAAATTAATTTGCTTTCGTTTTACTTCCACATCCTGTGGAAGTATAGTAACAAATTTTAAAAATTTTTATTGTTCAAATAGGCTTAAAATGCCATGAAACGTCGAGATTTTAAGTTTGAGCTAAAAAAAATTTCTGTCTGTCAGTCTGTCTGTAACTTTTTTGTGCGCATGTTTACTCGAACCATTTAAGATATTGACTTGAAATTTGGTACACATATGTACTTTAACGAGATCTGGAACTAGATTATATTTTCATCTTGTTCCGTCAAAGGGTGGGGGGTAAATTGGGGTAAATTTGGGGTAAATGGGTAAATCAAGCAGGTAAGAGTCCATAAAATTGGTATTTAGTATTTACAAGAGAAGCTAAGGTCTCAAAAAAATTTTTGGCATTAGCCACCCCCACCCCATTGTGAAAGGGGATGAAAAAAAAAAATGTGATTTAGTGTATGTGAAATTTGAAAAAAAATTTCGCCAAAATCTCTGGCGGGCCCTCCCTACGAACCCCTCGAGAGCCGACGGGCCCCCGCGCTCTCAATTGATGAGCGGAGGGAAGAAATTTGAAAAAATAAATTTGCCAAAATCTCTGGCGGGCCCCTCGGTAGCCCAGGCCCCTAAACTCAGTACCCAATAGACCCCCCCATACGGAGGGCCTGCTTGTCACTGCTTCATAAAGAGGGAACAGTGATTGAAGATATGTAAATAGACTTGCAGAACTAAAATGTATACAACATATGAGCCGTATAAACATAAGTAGATCTTTCAGTTTTTATTGAAGTTACAAGTTTCTAAATAATTGGCGGTGCCACTATACTCAACAGACTGCGTGGGCAGGCGTAGAAGTTGCGGTAATTTTTGGATGATGTATAGGGCAGACACGAGAATCTTAGAACCTCATTTAACTTATTTATTTTTGAAGTTACATAAAAAGGTAAAAAACAAGCAACATTTCGGAGACATTTATTTTGCTTGGGCGTTTTATAATGAAACATCCTGTATAAATATACGGAAAAAAATTCAAAAATAAAACTTATAGACAATTTACCTGTATTTTCCAAAAATCATATCAGAAAAACAAATGGAGATATGAACTTTACTTTGGTTTTTGTAAAAGAAAATCCAAGTGAAGTTCTGTTCAAATTAAATTCATATTTCCGTTACTGCAATTGGGTTGTTGACGAATTTTCAAAAATGGTGAAATATGGTAGTGGAGGACTTAATTTAGTTATATATTTAATTTGGAATAAAAATTCTTAGCGCAACATATTTTAAAAAATTGTTGAACTTCGACTATTTGAATGTGCCGCGAAAACGATAGTGACATCATAACGGCAGTTAGATGTGAACTTATAAGCAGAACAGATGAAGACTAAATTATTGTACAAATCAGATTTCTTTGTACATCTGGCAACTCTGTATTGAGTACCAGATTATTTGTTGTTCTCAATCTACCAAATGTGGCATCGCTGTATTCTATTCCAGTAACATATGGGGATTCGATGCGCGCTTAGAAATGCGCGAACCTTCCCCCTCCCTGAAAGATTCCATTCTGATTGTTTAGTCTTAGTCTTCTGTGATAAAAGCATATTAAAGCCATTTCCCTCCTTTTAGGAAGTCAAAGCATGAATAACATTCTAACCTAGAGCCGTTAAGAATACAATAATACACCCTGTTTTATCCACCAGTTTGGCGCGTAATTTAAATTTGTAACAGCTAGAACGCCACACAAGTCTTGTAATGTGGCCGTTTTTCCTACAACATAAACCCATATTAAAAATCAAATTACTACATTAAGATACAACTTACTACAAATAAAACGCTTAGAATACATTGTAATTTGTTATTTTACTTGACATTGAAATGGTCTCCGCAATAAGAACACTTGGTCCTTCTCTGGTGGCTTTGAATAATTCATTATTACGTTCAGCATTTATTATTGGAACACAACAATTTTTCTGGTGAATTGGTGGTATTATTTACACAGTAGGGCAGAAAACACTATCTGTACTTATATTTATCCATAACTAGATGCTGTTAAACTATACCGAATTGTAACCTATGAACGTCAGTTGAATTTGACGTTAAATATAATGTCAGATTAAACTGTCGTGATTGTCTTTTTTCTCCGTCGCTATCAGCGAGTTTCTAAATTAGTACCCGTTTCTCGTCGTTTTATAACTAACTTCTCTACAGACTGCCGTTATTATGTCATCTCCGTTTTAAATGCATGTATTTTTGTAATTGATATTATAATATTATAAGACTTTCTTTTCAACTTCTACATGTTTCTAATGATTTTTTATGAATAATTGTTATTGTTTAACATAGATTCCCCTCAAATTTTAACTTAGTGCAACAACCCAATTCCATCACGTTTTATTTAGTTTGATAAATGTGATAAAAAAAATTCTATAAATGGGGACCAAACATTTTATCCTTAGACCATTCAAGTGTGCTGCTTCGAGCGTCTAAGATATAAGGTCCTTTCCTTTGCACGAGAAGTGTGACACTAATTTTGAGTGACAGAGATGGCATTAATACGGATATCATAAGTTAAAGAGAGACAATCTTACACCAGTGCAGCTCAGTGCTACACTTTTAATGGAAAGGAAAGGACCTTCTGGGCGCTTTTCTAAATTCACCGGTGAGTGCACCGATCTCGACCGGTTTCTCACCGAACCGTTTCAAAATTAACCAGTCACCAAAAATAAGATGTTTCTAAATTTACCGGTGTGATCAGCTGTTTGAACCGGTAAGGTACCATATCCACCAGGTTTTTGAGTTGGAATTTCGGTGAATATATAAAAACAACACACTGCGCATGGCTGTTTCTTTATTGCGCATGATGGGAACTGCCCGCGAAGTTGGAACCAAAACAAACCTACTGGTAAACCGGAAAGCCTCACCGAAGCGTTTCAAAATGCTTAATCAACCGCATGCAACCGAATATTTACCGGGAAAAAATGTTTCTAACCGGTTCCCTTTACCGGTGAATTTACTGGTGAATATTGAAAAGTGCGGTTTATCTATTTCTTTTTTGGAACTAAAATGACTCGCTTCTCTCAGAGAATTTCTGAACGTGCTATACAGGAACGTCATCAAAAAGACTGTCGCCGATTGGGAGAGCCATCTTTTAGCTAACGCAAGCGCACTGCGCAGTAACTGCAAGCGAGTCGCGTCTGCGAAAATGGCGGATAACGACATAGATTTATATGCGGACGACATTGATCAAGATTTTGCACAAGTGAGTATATTTTTTTAAAGTATATTCTTCAATATAACTTTGCACAACGCTGTAACTATTTTAATCACTTTTCTAATGATGTAATGCATAAAGTTTATTGTTGTGCTCCCGGCACCTCCATCCATTGTGATTGAGGCGTTCATTAGTTCTCATTCGTTATTGTATTTTATTCCTTTATTCTTTTTAGGATGACTTTGGAGGAGATAATGTAGATTTATATGATGATGTTATTGCCGCACCAGCTGCATCCAACAATGCAGATAATGCAGAATCAAATCATCAACCACCCAATGCTGGCAATGAGGAAACAAATGGAAGTAATTTTTCCGCACAAATTACAATCGTGAATAATGTGAATTCTTCCGGAAGGAGACACCAACTTTATGTGGGAAATTTAACATGGGTGAGTTAGTTTTTGTGTTAATGCTCCTTCGCAAGTTTTTCAATGTAATTTGGTTGACATGAGCGAGGACATGAGGGATATCATAATCCCCTATTATATTCATAAATAGACTTGTGCAAGAGGTTCGCCAGATTCTAATTGCCAAGAATTTGTATTATACACCAGATTTTAGAATATATTTAAGAGACCCTTTAATTCTGCAGCAAGTATACCTATGTAATTTATTGCTTTAGTAAATGACGGACACCATATAATGATCGTTTCATGTATTTTGCTTGGATTAAACATTAGCAATGCATATAGATCATAAGGCACATTTTGCAAAATTTTTATGATGATTTGTTAATTTTGACTAATGTTTCGAGTAATAACATACTAAGTAGAGAATTGACAAGAGAAGGTAGCCTACGAAATCCCTTTGATCTCTTAGTAATAGTGGTAGCACAATGGGCCACAAGGCCTGAGTGCGGCGACCCTTCGTCGCCCCGCTAAAAGAAGAAGAATAGTGCTCATGACCTCATCAGTTTGATTTGAAGTTATTGCCCTGCTGTTGGGTATAACCCAATTTCATTGATCAAATCTCTATTACAATTGTCTATTGTCTACCACTACAAATATCACTGTTAATTGTTGCATGCTTTTCTAAAATGGTATTCTCGAGCAATAGTAGACACCGCTAATATCACTTGATAAATATGTCGCATGACGAAGTATGACAGCACTGTATACAGTGCTTCTACTTTACTGATGCAAAAAATTATTTGACAGCGTTGAATATCAACGAAATCGATGTAGAAAACAATAGTAATTTACATTATAGGTCCGGTAGGTGACTTATTACAGTACGAGTTGTTTTACGGACGAGGCGACATAGGAGCCGAGTCCGGAATATAAACGAGTACTGTAATGAAACCTACCAGACGTGTATCGTATAATATTTTATTTAATACTATCCGGTAAATCCTTTTTGAAATTAATAAAAAGTTATAATTATTGAAACTTGAAAAATATTACTTCGTAATCTAACAATCGCATCACCGCACCGTAACGATGTTATAGCCATTGTTTCCAATAGCTAATTATGATTGTCTTTAGCTTGTCACTGTCAACTAAATAAAACCATAGTTTTTGCATTGTTTTGTATTATGGAAATTTCGGAGCAGACTTAAAATAAATCTGTTGAAGCAACCGGAAAATTAATCCAGAAAAAAATCATCATATTTAGTGTAAATTAAATAATCTGTATATTGGCTCCAAATAAGATAGAAAACTTTAGAACTAGAGAGCTTTATTTAATCAAAATAAAATAAATATTACTAATTTTAGTTAAGCAAAATATTAAAAATTTTGTAAGTAGAAGCCTAATCTGTAGTTATCTAACATTCTTCATTTACTAAATTTGGTAGAAAAGTATGTTTTATAAGTATTGGTAGGGCCCAAAGTGCTTACTTCACAATAGTATCAATATTAATTAATATAAGTTCAAATAAAATAAAAATTACTAACTTTAGTTAAGCAAAATATTGTAAATTTTGTAAGTAGAAGCCTAATCTATAGTTATGTAATATTCTTCATTTACTAAAGTCGGTAGAAAGTATATTTTACAGTAAAAAACCGCTATACAGCGGTGAATGATTTTCTTCAATAAAATACTTCTCGGGATGCATTTTTATAGTTGGCTATGACTCCATTATTATGTGTTTCTTTGAATTATGACAGTTATTTTTGTTATAAATATTGAATAACCTATTAATAGATATTATTATCTCCGTTTTTCATTAATATGGCAAAAAAGGTATACCTACTCAGTTTGCACATTTTGATTTTGATTTCGTGATATTAATAATTGTCATCGTCATTTAACGTACTTAAGTAACTTACTTCGTAATTGTACTTTAGAAGCCGATGATAAAATGTTGTTCCGGAAAATTTAAGCGGCTCTTTTAGAGCTTTCTGTCAAACAAGACGAAAAATCGAATTGTCTCAAGGTATTAATTATATCTATTATATGAAAGGTAAACATTTGATTGTCGACGATTTTCATTCCACATATTCACCATTAAGGAGAGAAGTTCTGAAAGAATTTGAAAAGCATTTGAAAATAGTGTTAATAAATAATTGTTGTAGTTAGTTTAAAAATAAACTTTTCATATATTAAATAATTGCTAAAACTGTGTATTTAAATATTTTATTTCTTATATTTTTAGGTGAAAAAGTCAAAAGTCAAAACTTGCTTACTAATAACAATAATATGATAGAGTTGCTAGGTAACACATTACAGTATCAGATACCGTAATGTTCGCAAGTAACACATTACGGTATCAGATACTGTAACATTCGATTTACCGGCCGCAAATGAGTCCGGGAAAAAGTCATTTACCGGGCAGTATGAAATAAACGTTTTTTTTTTTTCATGTTCATGGCTATAATAATAGTGTCTTAATGGAAACAAAAAAAAAGTTCTGCAGCCAACAGCAGAAAAATATGTTGGTGAATTTAGTAAAGAAAACCCAGGCATTTTGTCTAAAAAATTCTGTTTATTTTACCTATTTAAATTCTATTTCTCTAAATTATCCATTAATATTGTAATATGTTGCACCCCTTAAAATTTAAGGTTATGTTACTAAAAAGTAGGCAGACTTCAACAGATCGAATGTCTGAATGAATGTAGTGTATTTGCACCTACTCGAAAAAGAACCTACCAGAAGATTCCAAAGTGACATCTGGAATTATCGAGAGAATGGTGGCGTCATCACAGAACAATCGAGATCTGTCATTTTTAGGTATAAAAGACTGATCGCATTCTCGGCGAGTAGTTCAGAAAGTATAGAAAGTGAGGTTAAGAGTTCAAAGATAAACAAAGTGATTTTAGTCAGTAAAAGTGTATTTAAATTAATAATAGTATCGTGAAGTATCCAGTAAATATTTAATAAAGTGTGTTAGTGGACATCTCTTGTTATAATTTTTGGAACCCACGGAATTTGCGAGGGTGGTTTCCTAAGGGTGGAAACACGCGACAATTGGTGTCAGAAGCGGAATTTTATGACAAGAGGAGCTCTGAAGTTGTGCTGGAGTGTTCGAGAAGGATTCTCGAGGGTTAGTGCTAACACAGGACTAATTTACTGGACATTGTTCGAGGGTTGTTTTCGAACAGGAAAATAGTGTTTAAGTGCATTTTTGAGACATTGTAGAACATTTTATTAGGACATTAGTGTGATAATTAAATCCTTTGAACTGAGAAGTGATAGAGACACTGAAAAAGACTCATTTAGTGCGTGAAAATTTCTAGAACTTTTCTATTTGGACATTAGTGGAGATTATTAAATTCTCTGAACTGGATAGTGACAAAAGACTCTGGATAAGACTTTTTCGTGCTATTTCGAGATTTGTCTAGAAAGTTCCATTACCGATATTGACATAACAGTTAAATTTATTTTATTTTAATTTCATCGTATGCCCGTAACAACAAGAAATATGGCATCCGATAAACAAATACAGGACTTATTCGAACAATTCCAAAAAATGATGGCGCAGCAACGGCAGGAAGACAAAGAAGAACAGGAGAAAAAACGTCAAGAGGAGAAAGAAGAACAAGAAAAGCGACGTCAAGTAGATAAAGAAGAGCAAGAAAGAAAACGCCAGGAGGAAGAAAAACGGCGTCAAGAAGAAAGGGACGAATTAAAGAAAATTATGGAAGATCAGGAAACAAGACGTCAGAAAGAAAAAGAGGATGAAGAAAGAAGACGTCAGAAAGAAAAAGAGGATGAAGAAACAAGACGCCAAGAAGAAAAAGCCGAATTGAGAAAAATAATGGAAGACTTGGAAGAAAGACGCCAGGAGGGATTAAGGAAAATCCTGAGCGATCAAATAAAAATACAACAGGACGCAATCATTTCTGTCAAAAGTGAAGTCAAAGAAGAGATAAGCAAGGTAGAAGAAAAAGTAGATAAGGTCGAAGATAAAGTAGGTGAAGTCAAGACCGAAGTCGGTCAAGTAAAAGGAAGAGTAAATCAGTTTGAAGAAAAGATGAGTGAGTTCGAAGAAGAAGTCAAGGGAGAAATAGACCGGCTTAAACGACAGTTGAGAGATAGAGGAAGCCAGCAGGTGGTATCATCAGGTCAGCGACTAAAACCTCCTTCTTTTGACGGCCAAAGTTCCTGGACGACGTACAAGAGGCAGTTTGAGGCAGCAGCATGTGCGAACAACTGGGATAACGAGGAAAAGGCCATGGCATTAGTTCTGGCGTTAAGGGGCCAGGCCTCAGAGTTGCTTCAGACTATCCCAGTGGATAAACAAAGGGACTTCAAAGTCTTGGAAGCTGCATTGGACTTGAGGTATGGCGATCAACCTTGCCCAATTATACCAGACTCAGCTGAAATCCCGGATGCAAAAAGCTGGGGAAAGTTTACAAGAATTTGAAGCTGCGATAGAGAGACTGGCACACCTGGCGTATCCGAGTGCACCTAAAGAATTCCAGGAACAATTAGCCGTGGGGGCCTTTTTAGATGGTATAAGGGACGAAGAGGTCAGGCGAGTTCTGAGGCTGACGAGACACCAAAGTAGTAGCGAAGCTTTGGTGCGTGCACTCGAAATAGAAGCCGCTTACAGGGATACTCCAAGGTCGAGAGTGAGAGCTGTGACTCTCGAAGAATCGCAACCAGAAATGAACCAGAGCCCCTTGCTGACTGAGATGCAGAAAATATTCACCAAACTATTGGATAAATTAGATGACCTTGGAAAGCAGGAAAAACAGAAAAACAAAGGAAAGCCGAGTGGTGGTATTAAATGTTACAACTGCGGCAAGGTAGGACACATGAAGCGAGACTGTCGACAGCAGAACTCGGAGAGTCGAGTAAATGCTGTGAATATTGAAGAGAAGCAGGAAAACAGTACCAGGGGGGTTGTTCTGGCTAGGGAATGCAGTGCCCCCCAGAGAAATTAAGATTTTCCAGCTTCGAAGAATCGCAAGCAGACTGTTGTTGCATGGATATGTGAACGGAAGAAAATGTTTGTTTACCATCGACACAGGTACTACGTCATCAATAGTACGGCCAGGATTTATATCGGGCATAAAGATTACCAAGAGGCAAAATGAAGAAGTGATCGTCCGGACAGCTACGGGGGACAGGGCTACGGTTCATGGAGAAGTAGACCTGGGTTTGCAGATTGGGCATTTGAGGTTCGACCACAGGGTCATCGTGGCTGACATTACGGATGACTTCATTTTGGGACTGGACATTATGGAACAGTATGGATTTATTGTTGACGTAGGAAAGCGAATGTTAAGGATTGGGAACGAACAATTTATTTTGTCAAAAGTGAACGACCAATGTGAGAAAACCAGGCTGTTGACAACGCAGGCAGTCAAAACTCCTGCATTATCCAGAAAACCATACAAGGAAGATTGCAAGCGCTACCCTCAGGTGGGAAAATTGCCGAACATGGTTGAAGTCAACATTGTCAAGGTCGATCTTCCAGACAGTTGGACAAAGAAAACTCTGAGGCAAGAGCAATTGCGCGATGTAGAAATCGGACCCATGTTGAGAGCAAAAGAAGAGGGAACGCGTCCAACATGGAAGGATGTTTCCAACAAAGAAGTGGGGCTGAAGGCTTTATGGTCACAATGGGATTCACTTACGGTCGTAGATGGGCTTTTGAGGAGAGCATGGGAAAGCCCAGATGGGAAGCAGGTTGCCATGCGTCTAGTGATTCCCAGGTGTCGTGTACCAGAAGTACTCCAGGAAGCACATAATGAAACATCCAGCAGACACTTCGGCATAAACAAGACATTGAGTAGAGCACGGGAACAGTTCTATTGGGTTAATAGTCGCCAGGATGTGGAGGCCTGGTGTCGCAAGTGTAAAAATTGTGCTGCCCGTGGAGAACCATTTTCGATGAGCAACTACAGAAATGGAAGCCGAGAACAGCCGAAGAATGATCGAGAGCAGATGAACAGAACTAGTAACCGCTTGAAGGCTCGTTATGATCAGAATGCCAGTACAGGGGGATTCAAGGTGGGGGATCTGGTTTGGCTGTACAACCCACAGCGGAAGGAATGGAGATCCCCGAAATTTCAACCTCCTTGGGATGGACCGTATACTGTTATTACCCGAATTAATGATGTCGTCTATCGTATTCAACGAAACAAAAAGTCCAAGATGAAGATCGTACACTTGGATAGACTGGCGAAGTATGTGAAAGAGGCTGAATTGCCTGACCGGGACGTTCAGGCTTAAGGAGGGGGCAGTGTAATATGTTGCACCCCTTAAAATTTAAGGTTATGTTACTAAAAAGTAGGCAGACTTCAACAGATCGAATGTCTGAATGAATGTAGTGTATTTGCACCTACTCGAAAAAGAACCTACCAGAAGATTCCAAAGTGACATCTGGAATTATCGAGAGAATGGTGGCGTCATCACAGAACAATCGAGATCTGTCATTTTTAGGTATAAAAGACCGATCGCATTCTCGGCGAGTAGTTCAGAAAGTTCAGAAAGTATAGAAAGTGAGGTTAAGAGTTCAAAGATAAACAAAGTGATTTTAGTCAGTAAAAGTGTATTTAAATTAATAATAGTATTGTGAAGTATCCAGTAAATATTTAATAAAGTGTGTTAGTGGGCATCTCTTGTTATAATTTTTGGAACCCACGGAATTTGCGAGGGTGGTTTCCTAAGGGTGGAAACACGCGACAATATCTTATTTACGAAATAAAAGCATTTATATTTTTATGAAACATGTTTTATTTAAAAATTTGTAAGTCGCATAAGTTTTCACGCTTAGCATGGAAGCTCCCGTTTGCACTGGGAAAAAATTTTCTGCTATGAGTAGGTGGCAATTCGTTACCGTTTCATCGATTACGCAAAATTACACCTAGACATAATTTTAAATTTTGAATGGCACTTTCATGTGTAAATCTGTATATTAGTTGTGAAAATATAATCTGCAAAATGACTTTACATTAGAGGTAAAATGCAATGTGATATTATGATGTAATGAAATATTATGTCTTAAAATTTCGATGTAATTTTGAGATATTGATTAAAATCCATCCCATTGTAATATTAGGATATTTTTACAATTTAAAATTACAAGTAAAATATACAATGTATGCATATTTAGGTGTATTATTGCCTATTCTCAAAAATACTGGAAATATTGAAGTATAGAACAAAAAATATTAAATAAGACTTTTTAGCACCTACTTTCAATACTTTCAGGAAGACCTTATATTATGTATATCGGGGGTAATCATGAACTGAAGGAATTTTTTGTTTTGGTAAATTTCTTTTATCTAATATATAAAAATCTCGTGTCACAGTGTTTGTTATCGAACTCCTCCGAAACGCCTTGACCGATTTTTATGAAATTTTTTGTGTATATTTGGTAGGTCTGAGAATAGGTCGTAGGCTATTTTTTATAGCCTAGGTGATAAGGGTGGCCCTATCCAGAAATTTTATTTTTATTTTTTGGACAAAAATTTATAATTTATATGGCAAAACATTTGCTGGGTCAGCTAGTAATATATAAATGACATTTAAGGCCATCAAAGTTTTTAAATTATTAGCTTTGGCAGGTAAAGTAAGATAATTTTCTGCTATAATTTTCTTAATGTCAGTTGTATAAATTACAAAAATAAATACATTTCTATTTAGGGCTGCTCGTGATAAGTAAAATTTGAAGAAGTAACCTCCGTTTCGAGTTGGCTCCTCAAATCAAGAAGCCACCTGCGAGCTTGTTGGAACTCGTTGAAACTTGCAAAAGTCGACTATATGAGCAAAGGCGAGAGTTTTCAACTTCATTTAATATCTAGTACTGACTGAACGTATACAACATACTAAAAATAAATGTCTAGCCGAGGCAAGAAAAAAGATAGTGTTTGGCAATATTTTGTCAAAAAAAAATTATGGGCAAATTATGCGGTGCAACATGTAAAAAATGTAATAAGGAAATTCAGGGGCTTATCGACAGGCTTAAAAACCATTGGAAAACCTGTAAAAATCGGTCAAGTTAAGGTAAAAAAATTAATGAGTGCCGAGCCAGTACAAGCCAAAATGAAAATTCCGAACGAACAGCAAGTGGGAATTTGAGTGGTAGTAGTTGCAGCAGCACTAGCTTAAGCTCCTTTATTTTAAGAATATGTCAAGACAAAAATAAAGAATTAGACAAACAGGTAGCTTAAGCATGAAGCTGAAATTAGCAGGTTTTAAGGATTTTGCGAGGGAACATTACTAAATTTATTTAGTAAAATATAAAATTCACCCTGTAATTGACATTACAATATCTGTTGTGCCCAAATCTATCGAAATGCCAAGTTCCAGAGTTTCCTTTAGCCTGGATTTTTTTTTAGAGAATTTTTAAGTCGGATTCGGTGCAATAACAGCTAGCGCAGATGCTAAAGTTAACCCTACTGGGCAAAGTACGGCGAAGGAAACTTTGAAATTGACATTAAAATAATTGTCATGCCCAAATCTATCGAGATGTCAAGTGCCGGAGTTTCCTTCGGCCTGGATTTTTTTTTTAGAGAATTTTTAAGTCGGACTCGGCACGAGACGCTAAAGTTAACCCTGCTGGGCATCTATCAAAATGCCAAGTGTCGGAGTTTCCTTCACCCTAGATTTTTTTTTTTAGAGGATTTTTAAGTCGGAAATCCTTAAAACCTGCTAATTTCAGCTTCATAGCCTGAGCCATTTTTGCAACAAATTCTTCTTTTAAATCCATTGAACATAGAGAAGTTCGGAAAGCAATTGGCATGTTAAGACCAGGGTATATCCCGAATTCTAGATTTTGATACTAGAAAATGGGAACAGTTTTCTTCTGGAAAGTACAGATAGATCAGGACATCCACACACTGGTGATTATCTTGCAAAGTTGGCCTGTGATTTAATATATAAGTCCAAAAATGAGTATAACTGTAAAGTTACTAGTTTGGTCACAGATAATGTGGCAAACATGAACAATATGAGGGGGGAAAATGCCAGGGCCCTGGATTACCTCATTATAATAAAAAACGGGTGTTCTGCGCATTTACTGAATTTGCTTTCCAAAGATTTGGAAGTTACAAAAGTAAAATCACACGTAGTTCAAATTGTAAAATAAATATTTCGCAATACACATTTGCCAAATGCTTGGTACAAAGAAAAAGGGGACAAGAAATTAACATTACCACAAGATATTAGATGGAATACAGTTTTCGACTGCCTTGAGGTTTATGCCACTAAATGGCCCAAGTTGTTGCAAATTTGTGAAGGACTCAAAGATGACATTGATGCATTGATTTTTGAAAGTGTCGAACATTCAAATTAAAAAAATGGCTTTTTAAAATTGCTGACACCAATTTCTGTGACACTTGAAGAATTCAGCAGTTGCAGTTCAGCAACAGGTGCCAGTTTGTCCCTTGCAGTTGAGGAATGGAAAAAATTGAGTGCTGTTTTTTACAGTTTTGAAGATGAGGACAGAAATTTAAAGCAATGACAGATATTTGAAAGGAGATATGATCAAGCTTGAACGCCATTTCATTTTTTGTCATATTTGCTGAATCTTTCAGAAGTTAAAACAAATACCCACTGTCAAAAGAAGAAGAAAAAGGGGGCGCTTTAGATATAGTTTCCCAACATTTTTCTGGCACAGGGTTATTACCGTTAATAATTAAGTTGGAAGCGAAATCCGATCCGTTCCAAGAAACAATGTTTTCAGAAGAAATATTACAAAATGTAGGGCAGTGGTGGGAATCTCAAAAAGATGTTCCACAAATTAACAAAGTACTGGATCTGATAATTCTCTTCTGTGTGTCGTTGCTTCTTCTGCAGACGTGGAAAGAATGTTTTCTTCATATGGGCTTGTTCATTAAAGTATTAGGAATAGATTGGACAGTGAAAAATCATTTAAATTAGTATTTCTCTTTAAACGTTATAATACTCTATATGTCTTGTTTTGTACTGCTTTGAAAAATATATATATCTTTATTTTTATATGTTGATATGTTAGGTTAATGTTATAAGCAAGTTTTATTTTTGCAAATAAACATTTTTAGTAATATAGTTTGTATTTTTTCTTGATAACATTTAGAATTGAGAAGAAAAAAAATCACAATTTTTTTAATTAAAAATTGCTTGATTAAAATCATTATTTTAATCAAATGATTTAATTCAGCTTAACTCTGAATGATTGCAGTATTTAGTAAAACCAACATAGTTACTCCAATAAACTGACGATGCTTTGTTCCTGAGTTAAGCAGCACTCTTCACAGTCTGCGCTTGCGTGGGAGACTGGATCAAAACCGTGAGAACATTCAGTGGCAACCGAGATCAGTTCAATTCCCCTCTTGCAAGCAAGGGGAAATCAACGAGAGTGTAGTTCTTTTTTTTTTAACCAACTTATTTTTCCTCATAAATATAGAAACACATTTTTAGCGTCATGCTCTCCGCAATCTGCAACACTTATATAAGTGATAATTCAATGTATCATACATTTTCATAGGGAAGGCATGGAACTTATATGTCATTGCGATGTGTCAGAATGACCATGAGCCTTGTTTAGTGCAGTTATTATTGTTTTAATCAGTTTGTTGTTAGAACTCGTTGAGTTTATTAGTAATGTTATTACATATTTGTTTTACGCTTTTAAATGCATACAAGCTAATACACATCATATTATTTTTTTGCAAATATTTTGAATATAAAAATATATATATTTATTTTAACTAACACGAATCTTTGCCATTGGATTGGATGCCCGATTCTACAATATAATGTTTTATTCTAGTGGACTACCGATCAAGATATTGCAAATGCAGTTCATGATATTGGTGTAAACGATTTCCATGAGGTCAAATTCTTCGAGCATCGTGCCAATGGTCAGTCAAAGGGCTTCTGTGTTATCTCCCTGGGTTCAGAGCCGAGTATGAGACTGTGTCTGGAGTTGTTACCGAAAAAGGAAATCAATGGACAAAATCCTGTCGTTACCCCTCCCACCAAACAGGCTCTCAGTAATTTTGAAAGTCAGTCTAAAACACGTCCTTCTCCCACAAATAATTCCAATTCTCGCCCACAGCATCCTAGCCATCCTAATAATAATGTTCACTCAGGTCCAATGCAGAATTATGGGGGTCGAATGCCTATGAATCAACCAATGAGGCCGATGCCGCCGGGAATGCAAGGTGGTCCCAGGATGCAAGGCCCGCCAGGTTTTAACGCACCTCCCAATATGAATCAGCAGCCTCCAAGATTTCAAGGAAATCCTCAGTGGAACGGGCCAAGGCCGAATGGACCTGGTCCGAATATGCCTATGAGACCAGGTGGTCCGCCACCTGGACCTCAGGGACCACCAAGACCCCCAATGGTAAGTATTTTGTTGATATAAGCAATACTAAGCCATAGTGTATCTAAAGAACTATGCAGTAAATCTGCAAAATAATATAAAACGATATTGCATGCATATTTTCCTACATCAAGATTCATATAAATAACTTCTCTTAGCAATTCCAAGGACCTCCACAGGGTCAAGGACCTCCAAGGGGTATGCCAACACAAGGTCCTCCACCGGGTGCAATGAGACCCGATTGGAATAGACCTCCAATGCAGCAAGGTTTCCCACAGGGTCCACCGCACATGCAAGGACCTAATATGGGTCCCAGAGGACCTCCTCCGATGGGACCTCCAGGTGGTCCGCCTCAAGGTCCCCCGCAAGGACCTGCTCCACATGTTAATCCAGCATTCTTTCAACAGGGAGGAGGACCACCACCACCGATGCAGCATATGCAGGGTCCAGGGCCTGGTATTTTACTTTTATTTATATTTTCGGAAAATTGTTTTTGGTTAAGGGCCGGTTTATCAGTGCGTAGGCAAAAGCGTTAGTTATCTTTCGGTTATGGATATCGGGCAGATAAAGTGGTAGTTAAAGTTGGTATCATTTATTAAGACTTTGTTCACAATTTGGCTCCACTAATATTTCAGCAAATCTTTGTGACTGGCTGCCTTCGTTTGATTTGACAAAATAACCTTGTTTATATACAGGTCAATTTTTGAAATGGGAAGTGAAAAAAAAACAAAGTGCAAACTTTAATAATGCCTAGAGGACAAAATTTAATGCGCATTTCAAATATAAAATTATCTTAAAAAATAAATAAACAGTCCAACCCAACTTGGATTTAACTGTCCCATAATACGAAAGGCTTATACAGTACAGTGTAGCTTGTATCCATTGGGCTATATTTATTTTATTTCTTAGAGTTTTCAGCAACATTAGTTGATTTCCAACCTCTGTGACTCATAAGATTGCTTATGTTGCCACTCTCTCAGCACATAAAGTGGCTGAAGTTCGACGTAAACAGTGGTCAGTTGATGCCTTAGGATAGGGCAAGATTCCCAAAAGGATTGCATTGTGCATTTTTATTTTTTATAAAACACAAACAGTCTTCGAAGTGGTATGTGTGTATTGTGTAATGGATTCATAAGGTGGTAGTTTCAGCAATTTTTAAATTTTTCTCAGCTGGATTTATGCAGTTCATATACAACGTGATCTACCAAGAAATGCGGAAAATAAAATGGTGTGCTAGTCTTCAATGTGGGAAAGCCCCTGCAAAATTTTGAGGATTCTGAGGTAATTTAGTATATTAAATTACTAGTCATTTTGCGAAGATACACTACTGATGTTGTGTAAGTTCTGACCTAATTTTGAAGAGGTCGACGAACTTACTGGTGAAAGAACATATTCGAGTTGTTTACATTTCCTTAATTGGCATAAAAAGTGAAGCCGGCCGGCGAGATCAAAAAAAGAGGTCTACACACGATCCAGCGGCAGGTAGTCAACATTGTTGGTACGCTTTGAAGATAATTAGAATTCCAGCGGACCAATTCACTTTTACGAATGAATAGAATAGAATAGAATAGACTTTATTTATGTTAAAAATATAAAATTGTACATACGTCAAGAACATTTTTACAGAAGAGGTAAATTTAAGACATTTTAAAATAGTTAATAAAAATAATGTAAAATACATATCGGTAAAACTACAAAAGGTATAAAAAAGTTTGCTAAAAATAATAAAGTAGTAGACAGAGAGGAGGTGGTATTTAATAATATCACGTAACATTTGCAATTTCTCTCTCAATATCTTCTTGTGAAAAGAATGCTTTCTTAAGTAGGAAGTTCTTAATTGTAGACCTGAATTTTGTTGGTGGTAGGGTTTTCACGCTATTGCTTATTAGATTATAAAGTTTAACACCATGGTAATTAATACCAGTTTGTCCCCTAGTAAGCCTTATAAATTCCAGATATATATCATCTTTGTGACGTGTATCGTACTGATGTGTGTCTGCATGTGTTGTGAAACTTTTTACGTTCTCATGAATGTGTGTTATGCTTTGTAAAGCATATATGCATGGTAAGGTAAGTACTTTGAGTTTGATGAAAAGTTCTTTCGTTTCCTCTCGATATCCTAGACCACCTACAATCCTAATGGCTCTTCTTTGGAGACCAAAGATCCTATGCTTGCCGGTGGCATGTCCCCAGGCGAGAATGGCATAAGACAAACGAGAGTGGCATAATGCGAAGTAGGCAGTTTTTAATACATCTGATGAGACTGAATTTGATAGTTGTCTTAAACCGTATATACTTTTTGTTAGCTGTTCTGCTGGATATTCAATGTGAGCATCCCATCTTAAGGATGGGTCAATAAAAACTCCTAGGAATTTGGTGCTGGTAGGGTTACTTGGTACTTTGCTAAGGTCACGTGTACTGGATATCATTTTTACTGTTTTCTTATCGTTGAGTGCTAGGGAATTAGTTGTAAACCACGTCTTGGCATTTGACAGTACATTGTCACATTTCAACATTAAGTTGTCAAGGTTAGGATCACATATTTGGAATGTGGAATCGTCAGCATAAAATATGCAGGTATCATCAGGTAGGGCATTTGGCATGTCGTTGATGTAGATCAGGAATAAAACAGGACCCAGAATTGAACCCTGTGGTACTCCTGATTTAACGAATGCTTCCTTAGATATATTTCCATTGAAATTAACTGATTGTTTTCGGTTTTCTAAATACGATTTGAGTAATGTGATACTAGAGATACTGAAATTGTATTTAACTAGTTTTTGTATTAGTAAGGTATGAAACACACAGTCAAAAGCTTTGCTGAGGTCACAAAACAATGAAGCTGTGTATTGCCCCTTTTCAAAGCAGTCCAATGTATGTTCAGTAAATTTTAGGATAGCGTCAGTTGTACACATGTTTTCACGGAATCCAAACTGAGATTTATATAGTATTTTATTTCTTTCCAAATATTCAATCATCTGGATTTTTATAACTTTTTCGAGAATTTTAGATAAAATAGGGAGTAAGGAAATTGGCCTATAATTGTGTGGATCATCTGTATTGCCTTTTTTGAAAATTGGAACAACTGACGCAATCTTAAGTACATCTGGAAAAGTTCCAGTCTTCGGACTTTCGTTAATCAATTTTGTCAGAGGTATAACAATATGGTTTTTTATAGTTTTTATTAAGGCGACGTTTAAGCCATATATATCTTTGCTGTTACTATTCTTGAGGGAGCATATTATGTCTCTTACTTCATTGTATGTGACCTCACGGAAACAAAAGGTTTCAGCGTTATATATCTGTTTGACATAGTGTAGTGTAGGGGTCAGTATCTAGATTAGGGAGACCAGCAGTCACTTCTTTGGCGACATTGATGAAAAATTCATTAAAAGCATTTGGCTGAATGTTAATGTTCAATTCTGATTTAGGTGAGTTTCTTTTTTTAGACAAGTTTATTAATTCCCACATGGTTTTTGTGGGGTTTCCAGATTTCTTTATGCAGTCGTTATTTGACATTATTTTCTTACCTTTTAAAGCATTTTTATATGTTAATTTAAAGTCATTTCTAATTTTTTTATTTGCCTCGGTGTTATGTAGTTTGTAAACTTCATTTAAAAATTGTAAATGATCACGCATTTTTTTTAGTTCTTCTGTGAACCAATTGATTTTTATACTATTGTTATTTTCATAATAGACCAGCTTTTTTTGGAAAGATTCATTGTAAGCCTGCAGGATTATGTTTAAAAAAACCTGAAATTTTTCGTTAATGTCAAGAGTGTGATCACTGACAAACTCCCATGAGCAGGTGGAAATAAGTTCGTGAAATTTATTTTTGCCAGTAGCTGTAATTGGTCTAATTAATTTTTGGTGTTCTAGAGATTTTTTGTTAAAAGTTAGCGGTACTACAAGGATCTGACTCAGGTGGTCTGACAGAAGTGGTTCAATGTTATATGAGTTATAGTCATCAATGGAGAAGTTTATAAAGATATTATCGATACAGTTAGACAGTCTAGTAGCTTCAAAAATGGTTTGCTCAAGCCCATATGTTTTGAGTAGATGAGTCAGTGAAATATTAGCCGCATCAGATGTATTAAATTTCACATTAAAGTCACCACAAAGTATTACCTTATTTTTCCGTATTTCTATTTTGTTTAGTACATTTTCTAACAATTCCATGAAAATACTAATGTTTCCATTTGGGGGACGGTAGATGCTAATAACAATGATATTTATTTTCACAGCTGCAATTTCACAGTGTTTTTCTAATGAGATATTGTTTAGATGGGGTAGAGGTTTGTGTGTTAAATTGTTTTTGACTAAAATTAATGAGCCACCATGACAAAACTCAGATCTACAAAAAGCACTAGCTAAGTGATAACCTTTAATTTCTAGAAATTTTAATTCATTACAATGTAGCCAGTGTTCACTAACACATATAACATCTAATGGTGAGATTTCATTAAAAATAAATGCTTCCAGTTCATTGATTTTATTTCTGATACACTGGATGTTTATATGCATAAGCTTGAAAGTGTTTCCTCTTACTTGTTTCTGTTTTATTATTTTATTGCTTAATGCCGGGATATCATGATTTTGTTTATTTTTAATGTATTGCTGTGTGGTCGAGGTGCACTGTTTTACGGTGTATGATTTAAAAAAGAAGTAGACTGAGAGTTTATGTTAGGGTCGGCATCATTCTGAGAGTTATCTAAGAAACGTTTACCTCGTCTGAAGTTGAAACGATCGAAGGCTATTTTTCTAGGCCAGAAATTTGGATCGTATACCATTGTTTGAAGATGTGGGTGCACTCCAATCATAAAGGATTGGGTATCTGGGTTTTTGTTGTGAGTCAGTAATTTTTTAACCTGAGCATTGTTGGTATTTGTACGTGTCTCAATATAATGTTTGATGTTTTCATCATTTACATCATCTGGAACTTTGGTAATGAACAGCCAAATCTTTCTTTCGTTTTCATTTTTTCCATGGAATGCACCATCTCCTTCTCCATTTCCTACTCTAAGTCGTTTTCTTCTTGTTCGAAATTCTTGAAAATTCTGTTCGTTTTTGTTGACATTTTCGCTTATGTCTAGATTTATTACATCGTTCATTATATTTCGTTGATATTCTTCTATATTTTTTAAGTTATCTTTTTTAAAATTAGGTATTGGTTTAGGTGGGACAGTTTGATTTTGAAGCAGAATTGAGTTACAAGCATCGCTTATAGGTTTGGTTAAATTTGTGTCTTGTGTCGTAATCGTTAATTGACTGTTTTGTATCTCCTTTCTAGTGTCTATATTCGTGTTTCGTACAGCATCAGAATATTTTTGTTGTGATTGTGTGTGTTTTTTATATTGTTTGTTTTGGTTGTCTAGTTGATTAGAGTTGCTTTTTTGTGTATCCAAGCCTGTTGTGTTATCTCTTGTTTTTTGTTGGTTTTCCTGGTTTATTAATCTATTTATTTTTTGTTGATGTTTTTCACTGTTTGTTTGTGTGTTTTCATGCAATATAATTGCATTGTTATTATATTTGTTGAGACAAAATTGTAATTCTTGTCTTATTATGTCCTTTATTTTCATAATGTTTATTTCGAGTCCATTAGGTTGATCTAGTCCTGTAAGTTCTGTATTTGGGTTGTATTTTATATTCTTGAGTTCTTCTTCTAGGGTGGATATTTTTTCTTTTAACAATTTATTGTTGGATTTTAGTTCTGTGTTGAGATCTATTAGTACATTATTTTCGAATTTTAATGTCTCAATAAGAGCATCGTTTGTTAATGTTCTTCATTGGTTATGTTTTCTAATGTATTGACGATTTCTTGATCATTACAACAAATTTTTCTTGTAGAGCAACTCCTGTGAAAAACTGTTTCACAAGATGCACATTTTACACCTTTTTTCACTACCTTTTTATCACAATAATAACATTTATTAGTTCTCTGTGCTGCTAAGCCGTCAGCCATAGCTTAACCTTAACTTAACCTTAACCAATGAGTTCAAAGCATGCCGACAAGGCTGGTTCCGTGCCGCTGGATCGTGTGTAGACCCCGCGTTTTTTGCTGCCGGTCGAACAATAGTTACACAGCCGTGTCATTGGCCGGTTTAACTAAATATCTCGTATATCTGTTTGTCATTTCAGCATATGAGATCAATGTCTTCGATTTATTTCGGTATTTTTGTAGTGTGATTTGATTAAAACCAAAAAGTCACTTCTATCTTATTATCCAGCTTTGCTGTCAGTAGTGTCAATCCCAAGTCTGATAAGTGATATGGTTGTACCATGTTACGTTAGATTAGTTGATGTCATTGGCGGCGCCTTCCTACAAAAAAATAAGGTAATTTTTTTGGTAATTTTTTAAAAATTTTTCATTTTTTTTACTCCTTTCGGTGGGGACAACCTACTGTTAAATTTTCCGCATGTCCTGGTAGATCATGTTGTATGTATGTCCATATTTTAGAATAGGTTTACAAATAGTTTCATATATTTTGGCAACCACTACAGTTTTGATCCCCTTATTTTTAAATGTTAATACTCTAAAATGTTTTGCTCGGGATATGCATTTCTTTTTTGCCATTTCAGAGTGAATTTATTATCTAAATAAGCACTCAAATTCATCTACTGATTGAGTTAATTTTGTATATTTGGCAATAATGTAGTTAGTCACGAAAAAAAAAATCTAAAATAACAAAGGGCCAGGTGAACATTTTGTTCACCAACTTAACAAAATGACAAGCATTACTTTAGTGTGGCTAATCTTACCTTTTGGGTACAACTCACATTCAAATAGATCGTTCTGGTTTCAAGGGGGTTCCAATGGCTTCACAGCTTCACAATAATGTTTCATATAGGCTTCACAGGTACTTGTTTTTACCAGATCTAGACTCAAAATACACAGCAAGGAAGAAGGGGGGCACAAGAGATAAAAGGGACAAATAACTATTTCTTCTATAAAAAAAATGCGAGAGAGAGGTAAGACATGTGTGTTTCGCACAAAGTTCACATGGTTCACTCTCCAAAACTGCCGCACATGCTCTAAAAAACACTGATTGGCCAACAAAAGTAAATAAAAGAAACTAAATTTGCATTAAATATAACTGTGAAGACGGAACAATTGAGGTTATCTGATCTATTCTTTGACTTTTGTGCTTGCGTTATTCTCTTATGTTTTGGTTAATTCGTTATCCATTACTTCCAAGTTATGATTACGGCTATTTTATCCAGCACTTCAATTTTTTCCCTTAACCAAACACCGATAACCAGTTAATTATATAAGCATTAACTGTCAGATAAGTTAACTCAATCCAGCATTGATAAACTGGCCCTAATAATATCTTCAGTTAATTTTCTTAAATTTCCTTAATTTATTAGCGCAATTAAAGCACCTTGCAATAATTACACTAGACAATTTGAAGATTATTTTCTTTTAAGCATTGAGATGCATTTGGTGCAGACAATTTTAGTAATTAAGGAATTAACACAGAATCATCATTTCTAGTTATGCCACCTCAGGGTCCACCACAAGGACCCCCACACGGACCACCACATGGTCCACCTCACGGCCCACCTATGGGTCCTGCTGTTGTTCCTCCGCACGGCCCGCCACACGGGTACGGACCTCCGAGCACGATGCCGCAACCACCATACGGTGGTCCACCGCCAGATCACAGGTCTGACATGCCTCCATTAAGTGAACAAGAATTCGAGGACATAATGTCCAGGAATAGAACGGTCTCTTCGTCCGCTATCGGAAGGGCAGTATCTGACGCCGCTGCAGGAGAGTACGCCAGCGCCATCGAGACTCTCGTCACTGCGATCTCGCTTATTAAACAGTCGAAGGTTGCAAACGATGACCGCTGCAAGATTTTAATTAGTTCCCTGCAGGATACCCTGCGCGGTGTCGAAGATAAGAGCTACAGTTCAGGGAGGAGAGATAGGTCCAGATCAAGAGATCGTTCGCACAGAAGGGGCAGGCGTGAACGATCTTCCTCACGTTACCGTGATAGGAGCAGGGATAGGGACCGTGAACGTGACAGGGATAGGGATCGTGAACGTGACAGGTACTATGCAGACAGCTACAGGGAACGTGACAGAGAGAGGGAAAGGTCAAGAAGCAGAGGCGAAAGACCAGAACGTGAACGAGAGAGAGATTATAGAGACAGAGAAACGGAGGATACGTGAGTAATTTTATAGTTTTTTTAAATGAATTCAAGGATTAACAGTAGGTTGCCACACTTGATGGAGTAACTTTCTGTGAAATTTAACCTACAAAATGTTCTCCGCTCTCAGATTGAATTTTTTTGTTTGGAGGTTTTTTTTATTAGCAAAGCAACTGTTTCTACGGTTAATGATTTCTGTAAAGCTTTAGTTTTTGCAGGTTTGTGAACCTATCACCTTAAATTAAATGGTAGGTTCTACTAAATGGTTGAAAATAACTACACTAAAGTAAAAAAACAGCTTAAATATTAAAAAATACAATGCATAGTTTTAAAATCACGAGCTTGTGCATTTCTCCATAGATGGTTCTGATATAATGATATTAAAATCCCTTTCCTGCTCTAACAAAATTAATAATATCGAAATTAGTGGGTGAAATTTAATATTTACATTTATATTAGAGCTGAACATAATTTGAATCATTCAATATTCGGATCCTTTGAGAGGATTTGAGGGTGCTATTCGAATACTTTAAAATAAAAAGATTTGTGATGGATTTGTATTTAAATACTTAACTTTTAGATTCAAATCACAAAATGATTTCAATGGTTTGCTTTAAGATATGAATCTTTTATTGTGTTTCGGATACATTTTGCGCAGGCGCAAGACCAAACTTTTGCTCCCATCTAAAGCAAACGGAAAATAACAGTTTTTAGTTCCCTTTATATAGGTAGATTGCAGCCAAACTTTGCAATAAAGTAATGTATTTTTATTATTTTATTAATCAATACTTACAAAATTAAATCAGTTTAAGCATAATCTAATCTGTATACTGTATAACTATACAAATACAATAATTCTGAAGTTACCTTGAGGATTCGGATTTGTGATCCAAAGAAAGGATTCGAACATTTTTTATAATATATATAAAAGTATCCAAACCTGGTATCCATGATTCGAATCCGTGAATCGAATCCATTTTCAGAGAATTTGACTCTTTTGGTTTATATAGTTCTAAATTGTCAACTTATAATTCATAAAAGCTAGTGGTAGTATTTATTCATCCTTAAGGTTCATAAAAATTACAAATATCAACTTATCAGACTAGCCATGGAGAATACTCTCCCAAAAAATTCCATTAAAAGTTCAGGATATTACACAAATACATATTTAAAAAATGTATATGTACAAACAAAAGAACATATTTTACACAATTAAATATTTAAAATTGTTTCATTACTTTCACAATATTGTAGAGCGGTGTACCAATAGTTTAAGCCAAGTTCAACTTCATTCAAAATCAAAATCCTAGACATAACCTTAGCTTTTGATCTTGTATCAAGCTGAACTTGGCCTGACCTAATTGCTACAACTTGCCCGTAATAAAATGTCTTAAGCCTTAGTCCTGATATCTCTGGCATTGTTTACTTTTATCTCAAAATTTATTTTATCGAGGCAAGTATGTACACGTACCAATTTATGGGTAACTAGACAGTTCTTATTCGCGGGTGCGAAGCAGATTGAATGCGCAACGATACAAAGGAATTTAAATGGTGGGGGCATGACCTGCGGTTGGTTCCCCATTTATTTCGCATGTAAACTCAGCCCGATGTACATACTTGCCTGAGTTTATCTGTATTCTGGAGAGTGTTGGCCAGCTGAGAGTGTCGAGTAGAGTTGATATAGTGTCCGCCAAAAAGTCTGCACTAAGAAATGCAGCATTTTTTTCCAAATATATATTTGATCAAAAAATACTGCTAAATGTTGTTCAAAGTGGATTTTAATTTTAATTCATTACTTAGGCTGAAACTATTAAATAGACAAATTTATTAATAACGGAAAAATGTGGGGGAGAGGAAGAACGGCTTAGCCGAACTCCCACCTTTTATGTAACATTTTTGTAACATAATAAACATTTTTATTATTATTATTATTATTATTATTATTATTATAAAAAATGTAGTTCAGGAATTGAATGGTATGCTGTAACAATGTTGTAACAGCCAGTACGGCAAAATATTTAATTTTTACATAACAACAGCCAATGGACTCGCAAGTACTGGACTGTATGGATAGGTGGCAATTTTTATCATAAATAAAGTCGGTCGAATGTGAGTGACAACTTCGTGCATGTTGTATCATAAACTGTTATTGTGGTAGCGTGATTAATTGGAATGGGCCCGTTCAGCATTTTTTTTTTATTTTAGAAATCGAAAGTAGAACACTTTTTAAAGCAATTTCCAAATTTTTAGGTTTTTATTAGGACGTTTAAGCTGTTAAATAAATGACCAAAGTTGGACCGCACGAAAACGGGGCGGTGCTTCGCGTGACGTCACTTTGCAGATGCTGATCAGGCGACAGTCAAGATTTAATAGGGCATCTGCAAGTGACTTCACAGCTAACCTCAAAAATATATATTTCTGAAGATTCACAAACATTACGTAGCTGTTATTAAAATTTCTGCCTGGTTCCTGTACTTTCAACCAAAATCTAGTTCAATGTAATGTTTATGAAGTTTTAAATAGTTTGTCACAATAAAATAAGACACTTTTTGCAGGTTAGGAATCTAACCTATAATTAGCAGTATATTTTTATCAATCAGCAATATTGAAAAATTATTTGCGTGAATTTTTAAATATTTGCTTGGAGCCAGTTTGGCTCCAAGCTAAAAATGAGTATACAAACATTAAAAATGAGAATAAACCTAAAAAACATAACAATTGAGGTTATGTTATAGTGTGAGATCCCAGAGCTGCCAGACCTACGTCATTTTAGCAAAGCTAATATTTTGACAACGATTAGTGTAATATCTAGTTAAGAACGTATGCGTATTTGCTAGCTTGAAAGCGGGGCGCTTTTGCAGAAAACAGGTACAAAAGGTACATACAAATTTTAACACCTACGTTAAAGTGTGATAGCTAATTTAATTTTCAAGTGGCACGCTAACGACATCGTGTAAACGTCAATCTCCGAATCTTAAGGTCCGAGGTTCAATCCCTGAGCGTTCTCAGTTTTTTTTTTTGAAATATACGTACTAAGAAAAAAGTTATGGCCAAAAATAATAAATATTTCCCTATCGGTTGTCTCTTTCTTGGTAATCGCCACTTTAAGTTAATATTTGTTGAAAAAAAAAAGCTGAGAACGCTCAGGGATCGAACTTCGGACCTTAAGATTCGGAGGTTGATGCTTACACCATGTCGTTAGCCTCTCACTTGAAAACTAAATCAGCTGTCATACTTTAACGTAGGAGCGAAAAATTTTTATGTACCTTTTGTACCTGTTTCCTGCAAAAGCGCCCCGCTTTCAAGCTAACAAATACGCATACATTCTTAACTAGATATTACACTATTCGTTGTCAAAATATTAGCTTTGCTAAAATGACGTAGGTCTGGCGGCTCTGGGATCTTGAACTATTAGTTATATGATGCACATGTTATTGTGTTTCTCTATGGAAACGGCATTTGATTATTGAATTATATCTCTTTTATCTTCCTGCTGGTTTAAAATGAGTAGTGTTTATGCAGATTGACGTCACAAGTCGGCGAAGCGCTTTGTACTGAAACTCAATCTTTAACATTGAATATCTAATGATTGGATATACTTATTAAGCTGAAATTTTAACAGCTTATCTAGATGATCGAATTCTATTGAATTCCATAAAAAAATAACGAAAAAATAATGATCGGTAACAAGCCTATTGAAGATTACTTTGACGTCCTCAGCTGTTATTCGAATAAAAGAAGGGGAAAAATTATTCCTAGGCTTTATTACTGTCGCGTGTGTTGGCACCCTGAACCGTCAAACATGCTAATGCGGTTCCATCAAAGTGCTGCGCTTTTTTGTTTGAGACGGTGGTGAGGACACGAGTCGGTAATCTTTAAACTTTTTTGACTTTTTAAAAGTAAGTGTGTGTCACCTTAGGGCATCTGTGTTTATCATTTCTTACTGCCTATGCATTGTAGTGGAAATGGATACGTCTTTCTTTTCTTAATTTATCTGTTTTCTTTCTTGCGCTCGATTATTTCTGGGCCTATATATAAAACTATATATGCCGAATCTGTATGTATGTATATTGGCATATTATCGGTATCGTCAAAAAATCTATATCGATCGATCCCTAATAAAAATCAGAGATGGGTAAAGGAAACTTTCCATATGAAAGTTTCCGTAACGAAGTTTTGATAAAAATGAAAATTTCCAATTAAATATTTGAATATTCCGAAGGAAACTATGCCGGAATTTTGGAAACTTTCAAATTTTCACATATTCAAGTATTTTATAGGAAACTTTTATTTTTATCAAAACTTCGTTCTGAAAAATTTTAAATTGAAAGTGGAAAATGGAAACTACTTTTGGCGTTTACAATGTTGTTTCAGCATACCATTCAATTGTGTAAAAAAGTGGAAAAACTTTATTTTTCAAATAGAATCCAAAATTGATATTTGGATATAAGTTCCCATTATAAGCAACTTATTAAAAACATTTTTCGGTATCTTCAAAATAAAAATAGTTTACTTGGACCAATTTCAAAAGAATTAATTTTCTGACCTAAGCGCTAGGACTAACAAATTTGTGCACTCAATTCTTCGTTTGAAAACGTGCGCCATCTTTTATCACAAAAAAAATTTTTTCAGAAAGTCAGTAACAGTTTCCCATATGGTGCAGACTTTTTGGCGGACATTGTATATATCCGCACTCCTGCGAGTGTGTTATAAATGCACCTCTTTATTTTTTATGGGCAGATTTTTGTTTTCAATTATATGTATTAGTAATAGGTAAATATATAAACTCGGTAGAGTTAAGATGCCGTACATTCTAAATAATGGTTTAACAACTTGAAAGGGGGTGATATTTATTCGTACATTGTAAAATCTTTTTTGTATTATAAAAGTCTTAAAAAGTAATGCAAAATGTAAGCATTGTTTGTTAATGTTTATAGAAACAAGTAATAGTGTTATTAACAGTAAATAATATCGATTGTATACTGTCTAAAAGTTCGAATGTGGGAGATTTTCTCATACAACTACTTTTAGATCAGAAAAAAACATGTATTTTTGATGAATCCAACATAATTCATAACTTAAATATAATAGCTATATCATATACTATTAGACAATTGAGCAGTTATTGCTGAGTGCATCAGTGAATATAAAAATATGCGTATAAAGATTTAAATGGGGGATTTGCGTTTCTTATATATAACAGTAAAAATGGGAAGTTTGGACAAAAAACATCGAAAACTCATGACGGAAAAGAATTTAATGTTGCGGTATATATAGTCGAGTCAATGAAGATTTTCACTTCTAAACCCTCAAAAACAGAACCGATTTTTCTTTTTTTTTAATGTTTGTGATATTTAATCATTCAAAATCAGAAACATTGCAGCTGGGGCTAATTTATAGGCACCTAAAAAGAAACAAAAATATTGGAGCTGAAAGAGAATCATATTTTGAGAAGCTTTAGGCTTTATATAACTTTTCATTTAAATTGATAGTTTTTAAGTTATATTGACTTGAAAAAGGAGGTATTTCAACACGATTTTTGTCACATAACTCCAAAAGTACTACATTGAGCGAAAGCTACTAAATCGGAGATGAATTTCGTATTTTTTAAATTTCTGTCAAAATAATGGTTTCGGTGTTATGGAAGTATAAAGATAGCATCTGAACGTTTATGACGAAATATTTAGTTAAAATATGAAATATCTCAGAAATTATGGTACTTACGTCAAAAACGTTAGCAATCAAAATGAAAGACTATTAATTAGGCTTTCAAATGATTTTTTGTCTATTTCTGTAGCATAGAAAAACAAAAGTTATGACAGGAACAATGTGCTTCCTCGCGTGTTTTTAATAAAACCGCCGCCATTTTGTTAATGTAAGTAGTCAGTAATTAAAAAATATATATTCTCCTATACTTCCCATATACTGTTTTTCGTTAATATATAGTATGACCACAGAGTACAGCAACTGCACAGAGGTGAAAGCAAGCCTTCCCGCCAAAACCAAATTTGTATATGCATCACCATTTTTTAAATGGTATATCAATCAACCTTACTTTTGTGTTGACACTGTTGACGTTTATCGTTATAAGTTTGGATTTGTGAATTACATTTCCACTCATTTTGGGAGGTTGAAAACATTAAAAAATTAAAATTTTCATAAATAAAACCTAGTGCCCAACTCAACTGAAAATAGGCACCGATTATAAACAATTCAAATGGTAATATTTTTCAATCCAACTCGAAATACACTGTTTTCTCAGTGTATCTTTAGAAATAAAGAAAAAACAGAAATGCATTAACAACATATTTCTCTCAGTGTAGATGCAATTGGTACACAAGGTAAGAGAAATCGAGCCATCAAAACTCAAAGGTGCCGCCAAAGCTCTTGCCTCTGTGTAGTTACTCTACTCTGTGGTATGACCTAGACGTTCAAAATTTTTCGTCTGATTACAGCGCTTGCTTAAAAAAAAATTGCGTTTTAAACGTAAAAATGTATTTTCTTGGCAAATATCTCAATAAATATTAGTTTAAGCAAAAAATGGCATATCAAAAACAAAGCTCAACATTAACCAGTTGTTCACATTATAGTTTTAAAAGTACATAAAACAATATTTTTCTTAAATGTAGGTAATTCTAATATAAAATTAAATGATACTGACCTTTCTCGACTAGGATATCGGCGCCTAGACGCCACAAAATAGCTTTGGAAGAAGATGCAGAAGCACGGTAGGTATTATAGAAATCATTTCTCTCGTAAATATAAATATACAAAGTTCATAACAGTAAATAGTATTTATGGGAAACAGGAGACTATTTATAATTTATTTTAAATGCAAATCCCCATTGTAGGCCAGTCATCAGGTACACACAAAAAAAGTTTGGATTTAAGAATATATTGGTTTATATATTATATAACGCAAATAAATAAATTCTTCGTAGAAAACAAATACTTTTGTTTCAAGTATAATTTATTTACGATCAGCTTTTGATTTCTTGCCACAAAAGTATTCGGTTTATATGAAGAATATATTTGTTTGCGTATATACAGTGCGTCCCACTTTTCACGGTAACACCTTTGTAGCTCAAATATTAGTTACCCAATTTTAACCAAGTCTAAACTTGAATGAAATTGGATGACTAATAACTGAGCTACGAAGGTGTTACCGTGAAATGTGGGACACACTGTATATAAATAATATATTCTTGAATCAAAACTTTTTTTTTTTTCAGTGTAGATTGACATCGTTTTAAATCGGGCAAAAGATTTTACTGTTGGAATCAGTTCATTAGAGGCGTCTTTTAGACATACTAATTTTTCCCCCTCGCCTGCCCAAATGTTGGCTTAAAAATCATTTTTTTGCCAGTATCTCTAAACGGTCCTATCAAGAAAAATATGGTTATCAAATTTAAAGATATGTAAATTATCTATCGAAATGACACATTTTTAGTATTAATATTCTTGGAGTTATAGGCAGGGGCAATCAAGAATAGTATCGCATTCGCGCTGCATATCGGCTGAAGCTATTATTGCATGTGAAATAGCAGTGCACTTCGTAGTCCACTTCTTTTTGTCCTCGTGCTGTTTTTACACATAATTGTTTGCATAAGAACATTAACCACGGTTCTTACCCCCGGGGTCAAGTAACAGGTCATTCTCTACACACGGGGATCAATTTCATAGTACATTTAGTTGTGGACGGGAATATATAACCAAGTGAGCATACATACATTTCATTTCAAAATTTTTCCATTTCTCAATGACTTCTTGTTTCCAAAGTCAAGTGCGGCGCTAGCGACAGCTCTTGGAGAGTATTAATAATTATTTATCATAATGATACCGAGATTACAGTTTTCCATTTTAGAGTTACTATAATTTTAGTCTTAGAACGCATTCTTGACGCTGGAGGCAAGTAATGTTATTAAATAATGCCTTAGTACTTGACCCTAAGGATAAGAACCGTACGAAATTAATGTTTCTGACAAATAACCCCCGTCGTTAACGTGTTAAGACTGTCCGGTATGTCATTTTCAACGTTTTCTAAGATAGCATCTGATGCGGGGTAACTTTTTATTCCATATACATGAGATCTAATATCTTCTAATATTATTGCTCCAGCCATCTTTTATTACTTTATTAGTTTAAATGTTGAATATCTTAGAAACTATAAAACTCCATCAAAATTTGTAGGAAACAGAATTAAAGAGTTAATCAGTCTTTTAAATGACACAGAAGTATCATAAAAAATAAAGAAGTTATGGTCAAAACAACGTGCATTTTCACATTTTTTTTTTTACAAAATATCGTCATTTTGTTATTTTGTAATTGTCCAGCAATTAATTTTTTTTTTTTCAAAAATACTGTTTTTTGTTAATATATAGCATCACTGAGATGCTCGTTTTCTTTGTCCTTTTAAAACGCTTTAGAAAAAATTTCCATCCATATTTTAACCCCCATTTTGAATTTTTTTATTTTGACTTCAGAAAATCTTTTTTTTGATAATGTATTCGTAATCAGTGACCCCGAAAACCAACCAGGCATATTTTTTATTCAAATATAAAAACCTTAAAATTCACAACATTTTTCAAAAAATTATCTGCCCCATCATTCATGTTTCTGATTTTAAGTAATTGAATATAACACATTTTTTTAAAAAATCATCAAAATTGGATCTGTTTTAGAGGGTTTAAAAAATTGAATGATTTTTCTGCTTCATTGACTCTGCTAGTATGATATAGTTTATAGTCTTAAACAACAGTAACATATTGATGGCACATTTATCCACAGTAACCTTCCGTGAATTTTACCTCTAAAGAATATAACATTAACCAGTTCACATTATACTTTTAAAACTACATAAAACAAATATTTTTCTTAAATGTAGGTAATTCTAATGTAAAATTAAATGATACTGACCTTTCTCGACTAGGATATCGGCGCCTAGACGCCACAAAATAGCTTTGGAGGAAGATGCAGAAGCACGGTAGGTACTATAGAAATTATTTCTCACGTAAATATAAATATACAAAGTTCATCATAACAGTAAACAGTATTTATGGGAAACAGGAGAATATTTAAAATTTATTTTAAATGCAAATCCCCCATTGATACAAAATAGCGATTCCATTTTTTAAATGGTTCTGATCGTTTACATCCATTATACTTAATTTTACAGTAATGGCATATTGTTTGTATCTTTTATTACTGGGAGTTTTCTTTTATTTTTTATGGCAGTTTTTTTGTTTTATAAGCAATATGCCTTTAGATATGTTATTTTGTATTTGTGAAATTATATAAATACTTAACATTCTTGTTTATAAATTCCAGTTAATTGCCTGACAGTGATTCTAGAATAATATTGTTTAGCAAAAATTGAAATTAATAACATTAAGAATAGGATTTTGCAGAATGAGAGGGAAATATGCGTTTATTTTCGGTTTATTATAAATATTTAAAAAATCATAAATGGTATAATCTTTAAAATAGTTTCGGGTACTTCCCATTGCTCTAAGGAATACAACCATATAGTTTTATCATAAATTTTGTATATAGTTATATACTATTTTTATTGATATGCTATGATATTCAAGTACAACAGAAATTTACAATAAAAAATATATACAGGGTGAT
This sequence comes from Rutpela maculata, assembly GCA_936432065.2. Classification (NCBI taxonomy): domain Eukaryota; kingdom Metazoa; phylum Arthropoda; class Insecta; order Coleoptera; family Cerambycidae; genus Rutpela; species Rutpela maculata. The sequence goes on along the minus strand of OW386288.2, from coordinate 40,456,769 downwards.
CTACCATGACATGCCGAAAATTTATCAGTAGGTTGTCCCCACCGAAAGGAGTTAAAAAAATGAAAAATCACAAAAATGTGATCAGAAAAATTGTCTTATTTTTTTTGTAGAAATGCGCCGCCAATGACTAACCAATCTGACATGGTACAATCGTATCACTTTATCAGACTTGGGATTGACACTATTGACAGCAAAGCTGGAGAGGGTAGAAGTGACTTCTTGGTTTTAATCAAATCACACTACAAAAATAGTGAAATAAATCGAAAAGACATTGACCCTATACTAGTGAACTCTACAAGTAGTTATAAGAGATATTTACTTAAACCCGTCAATAACACAAAAACACGAACTTCGGCTCTGCTTTGTACCTGCCGGTGTCTTGATTGTTCGACTGAAAGCAAAAACTGTGGCACTTTGAGCGCACCTGCCAGCTTCACTTTTTATGCCAATTAAGGGAATGTAAACATATCCAATATGTTCTGTCACAAGTAAGTTCATCGTCCTATTACTGACCACAGACACGTAACAGTAGCGTATCTTGTAAGTTTTTAATATACTAAATTACCACGGAGCACTCTAAAATTTTGCATTGAAGACTAGTACACCATTTTATTTTCCACATATCATGGTAGATTATACTGTTTGATTTTTTTAAATATTTATAATAAATTGAAAAAAAAACGCATATTTCCCTCTCACTGCAAAATCCTATCTAAGAGATTGGTAGATTTTGATTTATCACATGGTGTGTTTAATTTTTTGCTTTATTTTATAATGTATTTTTATTCTAAGCATCATCATTATGTTAGTATAAGTATAGATATTTGCATACAGTCTAATTACACGTGGTTAAAGATCATTACAAGTCATTTAAAAAAAAAATACAAGAGGATTTGCAATGAAATGGGCATTTTTATTGTCATGGAGTTAAAATACTGTAAAATTCACAAAATACGAATCTGAATTGAGAAAATAGTTTAAAACGAGTTTTGAGGAAAAGTGTACAATTTATTTATAAAAAAAAAAGTAAACATTTTCGATGTTTTATAATGGCTATTTCTAATTCACTTAAGCAAACTCCCATCTACCACAACAGTATGTCTCTTTTGTTGTAAATCCCTCGGTATATGTAGAATTAAATTTGGTATCGATTCTAATTCTCAATTAAAGTAATACAGGCCTTTTTAATCCCCCCATAAAAGCATAAATACTTTCAAATATTGCGTAATAATTACTATACTTGTAATAATATTTTATCATTAAGTAAAACACGAATTTTCGTGAACATTTTTCAAGAGCGTTGAATATTAATCTGAAATTAGTTTTTCAAGTTCATGCACCAATTTTCTTTCTTGACACCTTGCTGTTTCAATTTATGCACCTCGAATTCCTCCTAATTTCATTGTCGTAATCACTTTGTAAGCTTACTGTAGCTGCCGGCAGGTGTACTCTTTGAGTGCTGTATGTTCGTATCCTTTTAGCTTCTTCATTTTTTTTTTGAAGTTAAGAACATATTTAATAGAGGTCTTGTATATCTAGAACCAAGTTTTATTGCAAATAATCTCCATTTTTTATTTTTGCCCGACAACCCGAAAGAAAATAATACAATTGTTTAATGAAATATGTTCTCTCAAAACTTACAGTTATATTTTATATATGTACTTCAAATTTCGGCAAAGAATTTTCCCGCCCAAACGCTTTTTGAAGAAATTAGTTATTTATGTATTGAGAGCTCAAAGTGCCTCATTGTCAACAGTGCGTCATTTGAGAGTGACAGTAACACTTTGCGCTCGAATTATACGCATGATTTTATCTACAGTCATTTGAAAATATCTAAATAAAAGGAATAATTAAGTTGAATTTTGGCTGGAAACCGGTGTTTATCAACATTTTATGAGTATACCTTGCATATGTGATCAAAATAAACGGACGAACAAAACAGAATCTCTGTCTTTTTGTTTTAGTTTTATTAACTATTATAAAGTTCGTATTTTTCTTGTAAACAAATTAGGTATCAATTATTACTCTTATATTAACAACAATTTTGATGCATTATTATTTCACAAAAATACATTGTCAATTATCTGAGCATACTTGTCTAAAGACAGCTGCACTCTAGCGGGTGTAAAAATACCACTCATCGTCATGGGAGACAAGCATAAAAGTGACATTATTCATAGCTTCTCGGCAAACGTCGCCTTTGCGATTGACAAATGCGCACAAGAAAGCCTACTTTATATGTCGATTGTAGATAGATGTATTTTTACTCCACTATATAAAATATTTGTGCATCTGAGATGGTCTCGGCCTTGACATTATCGGACTCTTTAATTGGCGATTTTGTAAGACGTCATTTACTATATTGATCATTTCTACTGCCATAGTACTTTTTGGGCTCCACTACATGGTTCATTTTTTAAGTGTGTATGGCCATGTTTAAATTTTGCAAATTTTGCTTTAAAAATAATCATTTAACAGCTAGCTGTTTGCAATGACGGATTTCTCGGCTGATTGTAAGACCTGTGGCAATGCAACACAGCACATATGCCAGATGTGGTACTGACAGGCCCGTGGATAGCGAGTACGGGCCCAGGGGTAAAATCAAATTGGCGGGCCCCCTTCGGCTGGGACAAATCAAAAATACTAATTTTCAATACACAATTTGAAATGCAATCAACACAAAAATGTATTTAACAGTGAAGGTGCTGGGCCCTTTCGGGCTCGGACCCCGGGGCTGCAGCCACCCCCCCCGTCGTCGTCAGGCCTGGGTAATGACATATGTACGTCAAGTCACAAACTTGTCGGCTTGCCTTCCTTCATATTAACAATTTATTATATAGAAATTATTACCAGGTTTTGACACAAACTTAACTTTGTATTTTTCAATGAATGGCATTGTAGTAAGTAATCTATTTTTCTAGGGAAAAAATAGGTTTGTGTCATGAACAAAAAGGCGTATTGCTCGTGAATCGGTTACCATTAGAAAGTTCGATTTGTATAAGCTGTGGAAATTAACAGAAAGTGCACAAGTGTCGAGGCAGATTGGAAAAGACTAATTAAAAACTCATTCCAGATTTTTATTCTACGATAGATTTTCATGAAGAAATTCTATAAAAATTTGTGTTTCCTTGCTTTTTTTTTATAGTGATAAAGCACCAAAGTTATAATTAAATTGTCGATAATTTTAGTATATCCACAAATGTAACCTTTGTTATTTCTGGTTTTTTGATAAAAAGTCATTGTTCATAAAAACTTCCGCTTATTCTAAAAAGTCCTTAGCCATTCTCAGGATTACAATCTACTATACAAGGTGTTCAGAAATGAAGCAAATATCAAATGTCACCAGGAGTATGAATAATGCTCTAAATAATGCCAAATACAGTCCACGTACAAAGTTTCATCCACATAGTCAATAATTAATACCTTACAAAATTTATTTAATGATATATTTTAAACAATCAAAATTTTCTAAAAAATTATTGATTATGTAGATGATACTTTGTATTTGGACTGTACTTGGCATTATTTATAACTTTGTTTATAAGATTTGATTGTATTCATTAAAAGAAAGATACTTTACTCTTGGTAAAATTTTACATTTTTTTCATTTCCGAATGCTGTATTGCAAATCGTAATTCTGAGAATGGCTAAGGACTTTTCAGAATAAGTTTTTGTGACGAATGACTATCAAGAAACAAAAAATAAAAAAGTTTACAAGTATACTTAAGTTCATCCGTGGACACACTATATACAAACTTCTATGCCTAGAAGAAAGCCTTGTTTTTAAATGGTTTACAATAACTAATCCGTTAGCAGTAATTATTCTAAAACGTTTATAAATTTCTCAACATTTTTCCTGATCAAAAATTATTATAGAAGGAAATCGACCGTACTTTGGAAGTCCGATTTAGTTTTAGTACATGAATCTTTTGAAAATATGTATTTATTTTTGTTTTATGAAACTTTCTTTATTTTCATCTCATGATAATAATATAGTAGGGCCCATCGATAATCCAGCGATATAAAAAAGCTCGCAAAAAACCGTAAAGGACACTGACTGCTTTTGGTTAGTGGCCTGCCCCGGCGGCGTTAGGTCGAGCAGTACCGGACTTAAAATTTATTTTCAGTTTCAAACAATGAATTAAAAGATTTGAATTCTCGTTCAAAACAAATAGAGTAATTGCATAAAATGCAATTAAATCCAAGTGTTTATGCTCATCTTAGCCAAAAACAAAAACCGGTGTGCTTTTAAGAAAACTTTTAATGACATAATTTTTTTAACAGTAAATAATAGGAAATCTGACATCAGAACTGTAAAACAGTAAGTAACTTCAACCATACTAGTTTTTTATATTACCCAGCAAGGATCCAAGGGGTTAAAAAAAATAATAATAAACCAGTATTTTTAAGTTAAAAATAAGTAACTATTCTACAAAATAACAACGTAATAAAATTTCTGATTAAAAAAACATGTTTAAATTTCAAGGTAAAAACTGAATAAAAATATATAAATAAATAGTTAAAAACTCAACAGCAACAAAATATAAAAAAACATTAAATTAGTAGAAAAATTAGTAGCTTTTTCCTAAAGTAAAATAGATAAAAACATTTCTTAATATGTTGCAAATAACTTACCAGAAATAATAATACTTTTTCAAAATAAAAATAATGAACCTTATCACAATCACTAACGCAGAATATCACTCACTCACTATCACTGCCACTGCTACTGTCATAAATATACACCCATTACGTGACGGAAGGTTAAATATAAACAGTAAATTAAATTAAATATGGAATCCTTTTCGGTTATTCGGATTCTTCACCAGTGTCACTGTCCCCTCCCATGTCGATGATGAATTTATTTTCGTTAGTGTAAAGATTTGGTCCAGTTCTCTGTAATCATATTCATATTTGGATACTTTGTGAATTGATTTTCTCCCATCGTCTTCTCGTAAGTTGAAACTTTCACTGGATTAATTCGATGACTTTTTTTGTCAAATTTAGGAAATGTGTTTTTCTGACGAATCCGTCTTTTTAATTGGCCCCAGACCAGATCTATCGGATTAAAAATACAAAACCGCTACTCAAGGAATCACTACTTCCACATCCAGTTTTTCCATCCAAGTCTCTCACAACGAAAAAAATTTGTTTGTGGAAATAATTGTTTATGGAACTTTAATAATATAATATTTGAAATTGTCTACGCCAAAAACCCATAAAACGATATCCCACATTGGTATTGGGTTGGGAGTGGCAGTGGGGGTGGATGAAGTAAAAAAAATATTTTGAGGTTTTTGGTTCTTGTACGCACACTAAATCACAATTTTTTTTCACCCTCTTAATAATGGGATGAAGGTGGTAATGGGGGTGGCTAATCCCAAAAAAATTTTTGAGACTTTAGAGAGCTTCTTTTGTATATACCAAGTACCAATTTTATGGACTCTTAACTGCTTGATTTATTTATTTACCCCCCAAGATGAAAATATAATCTAGTGATCTGATCTACTTCCACATTCCAGTGTCAAACGTTATTTCACGGATTAATTAAAAACCGTTTCACTACCCTTTATTTTAATCTTATCACGATCATCTTTTTAACAATTATTTATTTGTGAAAGCTTTAGTTTTACTGTTAAACAAGATTTATTTATTTATTTCAACAAAAAGGTTTAATAAAATTTTCATTAAATTTTTATGTTAGAAACAGTTACCTAGTTTACCCCTTTATAGTCCGTGTTGACTACATAGCTTATTGTATCCAATGATCACTCGATCAGAGAGAAAATTTCAACCAATTATATTCAGTGGGATTGGTCTACGTTCTTAACTTGTTAAGAAACATATATGACCATTTTTTGTGATTATAATAAAAGGAGCCGAACACTTTTATGGCCTTTTATGTAAATAGACATGGGGTCGGTACCCTTTACGGTTTTTTGCGAGATTTTTATATCGCTGGATTACCGATGGGCCCTATTATAACATATTTTATTTGATAAAGATTCTACATTGTTACTAAACTTTGTGTGTCATCTAGTTTTAAATCATCTATACTTAATTTCATGTCTATCTGAATTGTCCAGAGTAGCGGTTTTCTTTTCTAAGCTGAAGCCACACGTAATAGGAAGTTTAAAAAATCATGAAGAATAAAAAACAGTTTAGTTTTCTTTCAACTTATTAATTTGACATGTTAATAAGAAGATTAGTTGAAACAGCTACAAAAAAATAATTGCTAGTTGGACTGTAATTTTCTTTTATGAATTAGCTAATCACTGACGTTAATTTTACTAATTGTTTATTAACATTAATATATAACAACGAACAAACATGAAATAACAACTGATTGTAATATTTTGGCAAGCTGTATCTCAAAAACTGTCAATTTATGGAAATATTGCCCATTAAGACTTTCCAACCAGAACGTAAGAACTGCAATTTGTCAAAATTTCAGCTTCAGTTTTATATATAATTTTTTCTGCATTTTTAACAAGAGTGACAGTTCAGATAGATCTGGAACGACAATACTTAATTTCATATTTTATGTACTAATATTTATGTTGTGTATATGACTATTCCATTTATAATCTAGGTCACGTGTGTCAAGATCAAGAAACAAAACTCCAACAGATCCGGTGGATGGAGCCGGAGACGTACCGCCGAAGTCACGTTACTATGATGATAGGTATCGTGAAAGGGAACGCGAATCTGGACGACGAGAGAGTGATCGTGACAGAGAGCGTGATCGAAGAGGAGATGACAGTCACCGCTCTCGTCATTAGTTTGCTATTTTTCTCTTACTTGTCTAATTACTGTAAAAGTAGTACATCTACATGTACTAAATATTTATCTAGTTAGGTTTAATGTATGAAAATCTATAATTTCTGTGTTAGTATAAAAAAAATATTAATTTCTTTTATAATTACGTTGGATTGAGGTGGAAGAGAAGAGAGAAGTAGACGAGCTGAGAAGAAAAAAGAAGAATGTATGTTTTAGAGATAAAAAAAAATGGTTTCATTGAAATGGATTTTTATTTATTTGTACAACATTCCTGTGCCTTTTTATTATTTATTTTGTTATATACTTTTATTTAAAAAAAGAAAGCTGTATAATTTAGTAACTTGGCTGTGACATTTAAATGTACAATTTTTTATTTTACAACTTTGAATATTACCTTATACACTGACTGAAGTTATTCAAAAGTCACGTTCATTTATAACACATCGGAAATATTTTCTCATTTATGTTTTTAATTTTATAATTTTTTTTTATATATCCGTTATGTTCATAAAACATTGAAATATTTACTATTAACAATATATAGTTAAGTCAACTATTAAATAATTTAATCTCATTGTATACACAAGATTTTAGAAGTTACGAAAGGTATTTACATTTCTAGTCAATATTAACGAGTATTATTTTAGGTAATATTAAGATTTTATTCTCATGCTCATAAAAACTCCTTTGGTATTTATTTATTTTAAATAAGCTTAACCAGGGACTGGAACCAAAATCGAAAAGAGTCAGAGTCCATTTACAGGTTTACCTGGAACCGGAACCCGCTTTTTTGTTGATCAGTTAAAGAAAAAGAGAAAATCATGAAAAAATACTTCAATGGAACATTGAAAACGACGTTTATTTATGAGTTATTGATAGTGAGTTATACATAACTTATTTCTAATATAGGATGCAGGTGTGGCATGTACATGGTAGCTCATGCCCGGCATGGCAGGGAAACATATTCCGGTACTAAAACAAACAATTTCGATTACAAATAAGGGCTGGCTCCTTCCTCTCTTCCCAACGGCCCTGGTGGAATTTCATTTTAGCCAGAACTATGAAATAATGGCCCTTATTGATACTAAATAACATACCGAACTCATCTCTGTAGCACAAGGGGTTCCTGAGTTATTAAATAAAAACCCACTCTAGGGCCTCCCCTTCAAAGGGCCTTTGTTCGTATTTCCAGACATGTCTGTACGGATTTTTTTTTTTATATTTTTCAAAACTATCATCACCTAAAGGGCATAGCAGGATAAGCATGTGTTAGCTGCCCCCGCACCAGTTTTGAACACAAGTTGATAGTAGTGTTAGATGAAATTTTCCAAAATATTATTTTTGGAAAACCATTTTTGCGGGGGTTATGGGGGGTAAAAAGCAAAATGGAAAAAATGTTTTTTCTCAAGAACGGAAAAACCGATTTTCATGAGAAAAATATATGTTATAGCTTTTGATGGCACAAACGGAAAAAATTATTGAGTCCATTTGTGGGAAAGAAGTGAAAAATTTTTTTTTTAAATAAAAAAATTTTTTTAAGGGACGTTCTTGATGCACACTCATCATTTCCTTTCAAATTAATGTTTATATGCCCCTTTAAAACTTATCTAATTTTCAAAGCGATCGGAAGGGTACAATGTATTCAAAATTGATAACCATGGGCTACTGCGGGCCGGGCGGTGCATTTCATTACTACGTCTTATCACGGTCACTGGCGGCCATTACCGTTCAAATCAGTATCAAACTTCAAGAAGTGTGGTGCAGATATTTTCAAATTCTCTGACGTCAACTGTTGGGTCAAACAAAATCTAGTTTGAAAATGTTGCCTCTCGCTAGTCGAGGTGCTTGGTTATTGTGAGTCCCTGCCTCTCACAATTCGGGTTCACTTTCTGCATGAGTCCTCTTGCCTCTCACAAATCAGGTTACTCTATATTGATGACACTTCTCTTAGCCTTCATTGCTTTCGTCCTTAATTACGGGACTAATATTATTCTGAGTAAAAATGTCACTGAAAATTTCAGCTGGCTTCAGAACTTTTGACAAATACCTTGCATGGGCCAGATAACATACAATTGCAGCAACGTGCGAGCAGCAGCCAACAGCTCTGTTTCCGTTGGCGCAATTTTATACTGTCTGTCCCATGCAAGGTATTTGTCGAAAGTTCTGAAGCCAGTTGAAATTCTCAGCGATATTTTTACTCGGAATAATAGTAATTGAGGACGATAGCAGTGAAGACTAAGAAATGTCTCACCAATATAAAGTAATCTGATTCGTAAGAGTCGCCAAAAAAGTCGCCCCGAATCATGATAGGCAAGGGAACTTATGATAAACAAGCATCCCGACTCGTGAGAGGCAAGGAAACTCACGATAAACAAACGCCCCATTATAAGTGGTCCAAAATCATACTGTAACCTCCACGTGGTGGACCTTGGCAGCTACAGTTCTTTGGTAGGCTGACTACAAATGTCATCATTGCAAATGTTTTGCAAAATTTTTCAAAAGTGTTGAAAACTGATACTGATTTGAAAGGTAGGTGTAATGGCCGCCAGTGACCGTAGTAAGATGTAATAATGAACCGTGCCGCCCGTGATTATCAATTTTGAATATGTTGTACCCTTCCGATCACTTTGAAAGTTGGATAAGTTTTAAAGGAGCAAATTTATTTGAGAGGAAATGGGTGTGCCTCGAGAACATCCCCTAAAAAAAACTTTTTTATTTTGAAAAAAATTTTCACTTCTTTCTGACAAATGGACTCAATAATTTTTTCCTACGTTTGTGCCATCAAAAGCCATAACATATTTCTCATGAAAATCGGTTTATCTATTCTTGAGAAAAAAGGTTTTTCCATTTTTCTTTTAACCCCCTTAACCCTTCTAAAAATGGTTTTCCAAAACTAATATTTTGGGAAGTTTCATCTAACACTACTATCAACTTGTGCTCAAAATCTCGACCCGATTGGTGCGGGGGCAGCTAACACATGCTTATCCTGCTATGCCCTTTCCGAACACCACGTATATATCTTTGCCGAGTTCATTTTATATTAATCGATGATTATTGAGTTGCTAACCGTGCTACATGAACTAGGTACCTGTGAATTATAAATTTAAAAATAATTATTAAATATTACTAATTTAAATTCCAGAACAGGTTCCGGAACTGAAAACCTCGAAAATTTAAAAACCAGAACTCTTTTCTTGAAACGGTTCCAGCCCCTGAACTTAACTCTATTTCCTACTTTTAAAATTGATTATGACATATTTTTTATTACAGTGAAAGTTAAGGTAATTTTATTTCTTGCTCTTTTGCGAGGTTAGACTAATATTTGGATCACAAACTTGATGCTTAAGAGTGTTACTAAATAATTGTATTTCTAAACTTATTTTGGCAGCATCGATATTAATAATATATATCGCTCAGTCATAAACCCAGGTGTGATGGCTTATTTATATATAATATAATGGTGAGGGTGACTCCACTAGTGAAACTAGGTTGAGAAGTTAACGTAATCATTGCTAGAGTTGCTGCAATCAAAGGTGAGGCTTTTGAATTTTAAATTGAATCAACGGGTAATCATACATCTCTAAAAAACAACTTCCCTAGATCTCAGAGACTCCAGTGGCGATCAGGAAAACATATGAAACTAGTGACACTAACAGAGTCACTTTCCACTACTCAAGTTACCGTATCTGTTTATGACCGTATATTACATATTTCAGTTCAAATATGAACGAAATTGACCAAATTCTTTGAGATTTGAGATGTACTCCTACAGCTAAAGAATAGAACTTTAATACCTACTTTTTTTTATTTAAAATGTGTACATTTCTACAATCAAGTTAGCGTCACCTAAAAATGGTTAAAACTTATCAAGAAATTCAATAGCACCATTTTTCCGTGAATCATTTTATGATTTTTAAATTCTCTGTATTGCCAAGTAGATTAATGATGGCGAGCGGTGGAGGATACGTATAAACTCATTTAGTTTTTGTATAAAATCCCTGCTTTAAAGTCTCTTAACAGCGGTGCAGGTTAAATGCATTCAGCTTGTGTGGGGAAATCGCAATAATAGCATTTGAAAATATCAGAGAGTGCTTATTCTTCTAGTAGGTAGGAAAACACACTAATGACAAAAACGATTATCTTAATCTATTTCACTTATTAGAGTAGATTATAATAAATCTATACATTTATTTGCTTGGGAGTCAGTCATAAGTAGTGCTAATTATTGTGATAGGAATAATTAGTACCTAATCAATGTCATTTATATTTGTACCTGTTGATTTAAAGTTTTTAATGTAGATATTTTCAGGTGTTATTTATTATTTCTTTCATAAATTATAAACCAATGACGAAATGTCATTGGTTTATTGAATTTTTAAATTTCAACCAATGGCAGCAACAGTTTTACACTGAATAAACGCAAGCTAGCTTTTTTTTAAATTACCAGCGAATAAATTACCTCTAGCTTTTTGTTTTTAGTCCAGTTGAGTAAATTAAATCAATTATGTATTGATTTAATTTACTCAATTGGACTAAAAACAAAATAAAACATTACAAATGCAAAAATTATTATTTTTGTTTGAAATTACTATGTACCATGCAATTTTACAAAAATATTTTTAACATCACATTGTCAGATTTACAATTACGATCGAGTAACAAAAGTCAATTAAGCATCTAGCGCGTCTGTTTCCATGGCTACGAAACAAAAGTTGTTTATAGAACGCATCTCTGTCAAATAATTAATAAGGAAGTATGTTTTCCAAATCAAAAATAAATCATTTTGCGAAGATAGAATTTGTTAAAATTAACAAAGAAAAAAAGTACGTAAAGAATTTGTTCATTTGGGAAATAATCTTGACATATACCCCTCGACCTCTAAATCTTATCACAAACTGCGGGTAGCTATATTTTTTTGTAAAATTTTGCTTTTAATCAAATGTTTGGGGCGAGCGTAGAGGCGACTTCAATGTGAATGTCAGTCGATATTCCGTTGAAGCAACGTCGAGCGCGGTTAGTACTTGGATGGGCTCCCATCTTGGGAAATACAGCGTTCTCGTCCCACCTTCTAGAGGCTTGTATATCAGTGTATACTCGGAAGTTACGTAATTTCAGACGAGGATTACATAGTGGATATACCATCCTTCGGAGGGGATGTAAAGCAGGCGGTCCCTTGTCTATTAAATGTTAGGCAAGTAAAAGATCCCTACTCTTCTTAAGGGAAGAGGTTCGGCAAAATTTCCAGGTTGGGGGTAGCTCGTCTCCTGGCGTCGGTGATAGGTCCTGGTAGCGGAAATAGGCTGACGTTAAACAGTTAAAAAAAAAAAAATCAAATGTTCTCGACTTAATAATTTACACAAAAGGCTCTTGATCTTCGGACCTTTAACACTAATTCTCAAACATTTCCTAAGCAAAATTTTACAAAAAAATGCTACCCGCAGTTTATCCGATAAAATTCAGAGCTCTCGGGATATAATGGGGGATATATGTGATTATATTGTTTTTTTTTTCTAATGTACTTTTAATGGTGACACAATTTTACTATAAAACCTTTTTAACCCATTCGCTGCGGCCCAAACAGGCGATGCGCAACCCAGGTGCACCTTCTTTTCAAGGATATAATTTATTTTTCTTTACATGTTTATACATTTTTTTTTTATATTATATTTTTTCACTTTTCACAGATTTGTGACATGCGCACCTGGAAAACATTTCTCATTCAATGCTGATTGTCACAGATCTGTGACATAAAAAATATAAGAAAAGGTCGATACTTGCATATGTTACGGATCCGTGCCAGGAGCATCAGCAATACGGCGGCCACGTGATAGATCCGTCTCATGCGCAGCAAATGGGTTAATTGCATACCACTAACTCCGGTTATGATGCAACCTTGGGCCTGCATGTCGCACCCCTACTGCTTGCCGTCATTCATCTAGCTCACTTAGGATCGTCCATAATAGCTTAACTTATTTTTCTTTTAGTGCCATCAGTTTGTGATCAAAATACATAATTAGTCTTGTATGTTAAACTGCCAAACTGGGTGACTGAATATATTCTTGTATCATACAGAGAAAATTGTGTTAAAGGTAAAAAAATTTACAAATATTGCCTAAAATGTGAAAAAATATTTTAAGCAGTTGTGTGTGAACCTGGTCTGAACGTGCCATTAGAGTTTCTACAATTATCAAAACGGTGCACACACTTACTGCGTTACTCAAGACTTCATCTTGGCTCTGCAGGTGACGATTTACTTTTAGAAATGTACCCAATGTATGTCAGAAATATTAACTTATATAGACCATTTATTACTATTCATTTTGTAGTTTCTGTACCGGCAAAGGTATTGTACGTTGCACCATTTCCTCTTAATTTTATGAATTCAGTGTGTGTGAGATGCAGCTATATTTAGTTTGATATTTCAGTAAGAATTGTCTGCCTATATTCCTAATTTTAAGTGTAAATTGCTAATATCTCTTAGTTCTAAGAACACAATTTACTATATCAGTATTATATTTGAGATACTTAGTGTTTGATTGAACCTAGTCAGAGTGTTTGTTGAATTTGCCCAATATATGAGGTCGGTTATTAAGAAGTTGTAGTCAAGATTTTGGTAGTTGCGAACATTTTTGTTGACAGTTTGTAACCTGTTAAACGAGTGGCCGGATTCAATTCACAATGTGTGATTGTCGGATAAATCCACACTTTTATTTGAAAAAGACGTACTGGTTCCATAAAAATGCAGGAAGCAGGATGATACACCACCCCACGTTTATTTTTGAGTGCTCATTCTTGATTCAAAAAAGAAACATGGAATTCGTAATTATGTGACTTGACCCTATGCAATTTCATTCTGTGGAATAAAACAATTGAATATTTGAAAATGTTTATTTAAACATATTAATGGTGATGCATTAATCTAAAGAATATGTAGGATATTCACATTTCTAACTATCAATCATTTATTCATGTTATCTACAATAATTCATACATCAACAAGAGAGAAGACTAACAGCCACAGAACATTACACATTTAATACGTTTTAAAACACATTATTATAATGTTCATTAACAGAGCCTGTATTTCGGATGACATTCCAGAGAAGGACTCTGAATTACACGTGTTACTGGTTATCTGAACTACAGTGATTATTCCATGTCAACGTCATTGTCAGTATACTATTTTATTATCAGTTGTAAATAATAAAATTAAGCAGTTCTCTAATATCTTTTAACCGACTTCATAAAATTTAGAAACGGAGGAGGTTCTCAGTTCGACCTGTATGTATGTTTCTGTAAAGATATAGTCAGAAACATCGGCCACTAGCAGTAAGTATTATTACTACACAACCTGAAAATTATTTAAATATAAAATTTTTATTTTATATAGGATAGTAAAAATGCAGCACAACTTTTATATTGCGATGTTTACATTTCTCAACAGATAAAAAAGGGTCTAGGCAGGTAAAAGATAATTAGTGATTTTGTCATATTATTATGTGGGGATGTATTACACAGTTCAATGTAAAGTACTTATGCATGAAGATTGCAAATTCCAAACTGTATTTTTTGCTCCTCTCGATGTAGACGTTATGCAGATTTTAACACGTTCGCTGTCCCAATGGTCAGCCATAAACCATAGCCAGGAGTCCCCTTATAAAAAATCATATACCATATTTGGATCATGGAACTCCCTACAATGCATGTAATTAAAAAATTGCATGCATAGAGTCCAATGAGATATGTAGTAACCAATGGCTTAATATAAGTCCATGCCCCAAATTTGGTTCATACATATGTTTTGTACAGTAATCTTGTTATACAAGGGAGTCAATATAGAAAACCTGCCTTTTCATCGACAGTCCGTCTTAAAATCTAATATGAAATAGAACCCAAACGTGAGCCAAATATGGGTCACCGGACTTGCGGAAAACATAACGCATGACCCACAGGTGGGTCATTGGACAGCGAACGTGTTAAAGATATAAATTGGATATTAACAGGTCTTAAATATTGTAGCCCAAAGTATAATGATGTTAATGGCTTGAAAATATTTAAAATAACTTTGCCAGATTCATTTTACATAAACTAAACATTAACTCATCGGCCGTAAAATACTGAGAGTACTGGAAAAAGGCTAATGTTTTGGTGGGTGTGTTAGACAATACGTCTGCAAACCGAATATATTTGCTAGCATCTAAGGTGTTGGACAAAACAAATGTGGAGAATGTGACCGAACTAGTAAAGAACAGTTTGGAGAAGTTTGGGGTGAAAACTACGAAGGAAATAAGAAACAATTTTTGGTATTCGTTACATATAGACGCTGTATCATATATGAAAAGTGCTAGACGCATTTTCAAACGTACTACGCTTATTTTGTGTTGCACATGGGATGCATAGAGTCGCCGAGTCTGTTAGGACCTGTTATCCAAATGCGGATAGACTCATATCTAGTGTAAAAAAATCAGCCAATTACATATGCGACTGCAACTGCTCAGGCAGTACTACTAGATTCAACTGTTAAGGAGGCTTTGGGGCAGATACATGTATATTATATACGGATTCTTCTAGCTATACGAGCACTGGAGACTACACCAAAGACAGGTAAATTTTCACTTGTTGAAGTAGAAATAGACTTTGATGCACCAGACATTAATGTGGTGTCATTAAAACATTATTCTTATTTTAAGTACGCATTTTTAACTTTTGTTGCTGTAGAAAGGTCATTTTCGCAATTGAAAGAGATATTTTCGGAGACACCGCTCTTTTCGTGCTGAATATTTAGAACAATATTTAATTATTTATTGTTATCTACGTATTAATCAGTAATGCAATAATTTAATTTAATGTTTCTAGTTGAATGAGCAATAAACTACAAAAACAGAAATTTTTATAATTTTGTACTACCCTCCCATGCCGACCCTGACTTTTACGTCAATGTCATCCAAAATACGGGCTCTATTAATTAAAATTATAGAAGGCTCCGTCTATATGAATATCTTTAATTTTATTTTTAAAAGATAATTCCTTAAATTCTGATGGTAAAATAATTTAAAAAATTTATACCCCGGTAGCCAGGACCACTTGACATCTTTTCAGTCGCCAGTAGGCGAGAATTAGATTACTTTTATTTCAAGTGTGATGGTCTCATGAACATCTTCATGTGTTTTAATTGCTCTATATTTCTTTTTATGTACAAAAGATACTCAAATAATATGAACAACGATGGCACTGTGAGTATTTTCAGGTCTCTGAATGCGAATCTGCAGTCAGCTCTGAATTGCAGTTCCTATATAATTCGCACCGTCCTTCTGTGCAAACCAAATACACCTTGAGCTCCATATGTTTGGCCCCATATTAGGATCCCATAAGATAGGTGGAAATGGAAGTTAGCAAAGGTGGTTTTCAATACTCCTTGCGAGACACGTTGCTGAGGTTACGAAGTAAATATAGCCCTGTACACATTTTTTTAGCCAATGTATCAGTATGGGAATCCCACTGAAGCTTCTGACCAAGTTGTACCTATAGAAATCTTACAATGTTGTAATAGGCTCTTCTATGTCAATGTTTCTTAACGTAAAAACAACTTTACTTATTATTAATAGTTTATTTGCATTAAACCATTTCTCCGCCTTTTCTTGCTCAATCCTAGAATCATCCAAGGACTGTATCGGCAGCGACATATCAGCAAAAAGTACATACTTTGATTTATTGTATAGATGGTAAATCATTGATATATACAAAAAAAAGTATTGTCGCAAGGACAGAGCCTTGAGGCACACCTACGGTTACTGAACCTTTGGCTGATTCCGCACTGGAAACCTTCACTGCCTGAAACCTCCCTTCTAAGTACGATTGTAGAAGATTAATACTACCCCGTGAAATATAATATCTTTTTAGCTTTCGGAGAAGGATTCCATGATCAACACAATGGAAGGCTTTATGGAGATCACATGAAACTACCGTGTTATATTTTAGGTTATGAAAGCTATCTAAAATCCCAGCAACTATGCTCCCTATACCTTGAATAGTGTTTTTAATCTTTCGGAAACCAAACTGACAGTGAAATAGTTGTTGCTTTTAAAGAATGACACTAGTTGTTTAGCGATTCACTTTTCTATGATTTTGGAAATAGTTGGAAGCGAGTCAGTTCTCGGGTAGCTCAGGATTTCCTTTCTTAAATAGAGGGACTACATTAGTACCCTTCAAGATCGATGGAAAAATACTTTCTCTGAGACTATGTAGATTATGAAAATTAAGATTTTTCAATCTGTCTGGGCTATATCACCAAAACTATTTGACGAAAAAAAAAAAAATTTGGTAAGTAACTGACGCTATTGAAATGGGGATATTTAAAAGAAGAAAAGTGGACACCTAAAAAAGGTAGTTAATGAAACATCTTGATGGAGAAGACAATAATTTTTGGATTGTAATTAACACAATTGTCAATGAAAAAATCTGCTAGACTTTTGGTGAAAAATATGTGGTCACTATAAGAACAATTACAAACAATGTTGAAAAATAATATTTGGAATATAGTTATCAGTATTACAAGAAGAAAACCTGATATACTTTATAAACGGGTGGTCACTAAGAAATAGGGGAAGAATAAGGAGAATAATATTTGGAGTATAGTTATTTCTTATTCCCGGAAGAAAATCTGATATACTTTTAGAAAAAAAAATATATACAGAGTGGCTATTCAAAAAATAATGATTACATAAAAGGTGCCAAATAGAGGTAAATAGAATATTTCCCTTAAATGCATTATATTGACAAGATCATTTCAATAAGTTCTCTGCTCTTAATTACTACTGCCATCACGTACAATTTTTTATAACAATTATTGCTTTGCAACCTGTGTAATCCTTTGGTTAGAGCTCTAATAGACCAAGTGGTCACAGTGGTGGATTTGATATAAACCCACTCATGTATCGACTTAATCTGACTTATTTTCTATCGACTTTAGATGGTATTGGCACGGTAACGCAGCAGGCTGAAACAATGATTGTTGAGGGTGCTTAGTCCCACTGTTAGTTATGTACCGAGTACGATCTCAGCTCTGACACTGACAATGTTGGTTGGTATGGATGTATGTCTGTGTTTTTCCAAATGTGTAATCCCCTTCTGGGCAGCTTTAGATTTAAGTCTTGGTATAATATGTGAGGTGTGTTATGTTATTACTTTTAGGAGGGGCAAATAAATTAAATATATTTATTGCTGCTCACCTGAGATAAGCCCTTTTAAAAGAAAGTGTAGGCATTTTTGTCCTATCTATATTGGAGCTACCTTTAAAACTTGTTTTAGAGAAACTTATTTAAGACATTATTTAGAATTATTTTCTTTTAATACAGAAATATGTTTTATGAAGTCATCCAGTTTGGTGATAATTTATTCAATTGATAATGTTAAGAGTTTTGAACTAGTTACGAATGTAGAATTGTAACTCTATTTCTCGGGTATTAATTAAGAATGATATTACACTATTTTTTACAAAGGGTATAAAATTAGAAATGGGTGGGAGAGGGTTTTTTCAAAAAGGAGTTTTCCATGTTGATTCCCTTTGGTAAAAGGTTTTCATTGCATCAAGGAAAATACAATGTGCACCATGAAGACAAGTCACATTTTAAAAAGTAACTTAGTGTGCTGTTATTTGATTGACTGTCGTCCTATTTCTTTGTCAGTTTCAGTAGCTGTCCTTAAAGTGTTTAATCTTGAATGTTTGGAATCGTGTGTTCCATTGTTGAAAGTATTTTAAAAATTAGTTTGTAACATCAACAGTTATTGATGACATTTCAACAGCAGTCTTAAGCCGATTTGATCTTTTCATACTATTGATTCATGGGTTCGAAAATTGATTGGTATATACAAAAGAGTTCAACATCATTTGAGTTAGAGAAGTTGTAAAGTAGTCTTTTCAGCAATTCTTTGCTACTAAAAGACGTTACTTACCTTCGCGTACTGCACAAGCACTTCTATGTTGTCACCCTAATAAGATGCATGTTATTCAGAAATTGCAGTTAAGATTTTGGTAGTTGCGAACATTTTTGTTGACAGTTTTGTAACCTGTTAAACAAGTGTGGTCGGATAAATCAACACTTTTATTTGAAAACAACGTACTGGTCCCATGAAAATGCATAAAAAAAACGCTATAGAATTAAAGTAATAATTTGGTAATCAGAGCAATGGTATGGTGTAGATGGTTATATCAATTTACTAATGAATTCTGTATTCTAAAGATTACGTAAAGCGCCTATGTGCCATCAGACCTCAAAAATAATAGAATCAGAAAGAAATAATAATAATTTTAATAAAAGGCTTACATAGACTTACACTTTAATGTGACTTGTTCTCATGGTGCACCTTAGATAACATATATTGGGATTTTCCTGAAAACAAATCTTTGGGCTGTGATTTGCAAATGATTTGCTTCTTTTTTTATTATTTGTAATGTGAGATGCGAAAATGTTTCATAAGATATGGCAAGGTTACTAAGTTGAGTCTTAAGAATTTTACTTATAAGTAATCAAAAATAATCTAAATCTTTGATAGTAATGGACGATATATGAACTGTGATTTATTCTTGATATTAAAAAAAAATCACTCTGAAAACGATGTTTACTAGGTTGCTAGAAAGCTGTAGTATGGTCACGACTTTCCATTGATTAGTTCGGCAACCATTACATACATGACATGATTTACACTTTGAATATATGAGTAATATGACCTAGACCTTTGAGTCCACTTTTACAGGGTGTCCCACCGGGAACTGCATTGATCAATATAAGGAAAAGTACGCACCAGAAAATTTTGAAAAAATGTCAGTATGCATGGCAAATCCAAAGATAATAATTATAAGCATTTAGCACTTCCGCTTATACCAGAAGTCGATACCAACTTGCTTGCTTATTTTAAATGGAACACCCTACATATTTCAAAGTTTTCGAAAAATGCGAAAAATTTTGAATCGAAAACATGTACCATACTATATCCCTAAACCTGGCCCTTTCAGAGATATTTGACATTTTATGAAAAATTTTACGGGTGTAACTATTCGCAATAACCTTTGTAACTTTTTTTGCGTAGATGACCCTCATTTGCTTTTTGGCATGCTGAAAGACCATAAGGTGGCCTGCACTCTACAGTTTAAAGAAATTCAATAATAATATACCGTGTTCAGTTTTTTACGTTACATTTTGTCAACGTCAAACCGCGAAAACTTTTATGTCAAATGAAACACTGTATTATTAATTTCCCATGTCGATATCGTAGGGGTTTTACTTTTTGAATTATTTGCAATATTCTTAGAAATTCAAGAATTCTTAGTAAAAATTTTATCAAATTAGCTATGATTAGAAACAATCACTAATGTCAGTCAAAAATTGCCACCACGTTTAAATTACTCATACGAAGGCTTTTTAAACTTGTTTATTATCTATGTTTATTAATGTGTTATATGTTCTTGACATTACTTCACATTCTCCACATAAATAATAAACAAATTTAGAAAGTCTTCATGGATGTAATTTAAATGCGGTGGCATTTTTTGACATAAGAGAATGACTGACATTAGTGATTGTTTCTAATCATGTTGATAAAATTTTTACCAAGATTTCTTCAATTTCGATGCATTTGACTTAAACAAGTTTTCGCGGTTTCAAGTTGACAAAATATAACGTAAAAAACTGAATACTTGGTATATTGTTATTGAATTTCTTTAAACTGTAGAGCGTAGCTCACCTTATGGTCTTTCTGCATGCCTAAAAGCAAATGAGGATCTTTTACATGAAAAAAGTTATAAAGGTAATTGTAAACCACTACACCTGTCAATTTTTTAATAAAATGTCAAATATCTTTGAAACGGCTGGCATGTTTTCGACTCAGAATTTTTCGCTCTTTTCGAAAACTGCGAAATATATAGGGTGTTCATCCATTTAAAATAAACAAGTTGGTATCGACTTTCGGTATAAGCGGAAGTGCCAAATGCTTGTAATAATTTTCTTTGGATTAGCCTGGATCGATGCAGTTCCTGGTGGGACACCCTGTATATTAACAAATAGAGCAAGATTTTTGTGCCCCACACTTAAAAAATATTTCTTCATCTATGAATAAGTAGGTATCCATTAATTTAATTAATTTCGTCATGTATGGAGAAGCGATCACATCACTTTTTAAAATTAGTAATATCAAAAAATCACGATATGGTCCATTACTAATCTTTGAGTGCATTTATATATTCTGGTAATAAACAAATTTACTTGTGAGTGGTAAGGTATTCAGTTCATAGTTACTGCTTGCAAAAAACATTAAATTACAAATAAATGGATTCAAAGAGAGCACATTCTCTAGTACTGAAGCATTTATTACTAGTGTTTGTAATTAAAAAAAAAATGCAAAGTGAAAATATGTGTTTCCCCACTGAACACTGAATGGTTAAACACAGACACATATAGTAAGTTTAGATAATTTGGAAATCCCTGATTTTAGCTAGTTGGAATTCTCAAAACTTACATTATGTACAAATGATATTAAATTTAGTCCCTAATTGCGTTAGCCAATAAAAATGATACAAAAATAGTATATTCCTTACAAAACGATATAACTATAGTTTTAAAGAGTGACAATCCAAAATCACATTTTGATAAATGTTAACAAAGTAATTAACTGTTCTAAATTTAATTAGTCATCTTTAGAAAATCAATGGTTCACTTTTGTAGATTTTTGTTTATTTTATAAATATGATTATTATCAAATATATAGTCAATATACACACAGTGACGAAATTTTAAATATTGATTTTATAAAGATACATACTTTCCTTCAAACGAAATTTTTTTTTATGGTTCATGATGTAACAACGACTAAAATTAATATGCTCTGTAATAGATATCTACTGTTTATAATTAAATGTATTTAATGTGGTACAATACAATTGCATGATTATTGTTTCCTTTTTTTTTTATTTTTGTGTCAGAGTTAAATGGGGACTGTATTAATATTTGTCGAATCTGCACTATTCTTTCTTTTGCTTGGTTGTATGAACACATATTTTTTATTTGATGATAGAAAAGTTGTTTCTTGTACAGTGTCACATAATTTAAATGTCTGAAAACAGTATTGGATTTTAAGTATGGTTGCAGCTTAGGACTAAGGTTATAATTTACAGAGGTAAACTCAAAAATTATTGATCCAAGCAATGGTACTTTGGAGCAATGGCGGCTGGTGAAATTTCAATATTTTTTTTCTCGTCTGTGGCACATGGGACCCATACGAAATATGGGAAATAACATCTAGAGAAGCACTTCTCTAACGAACCCTCAAAAATTTTGAAAAAGCAGTTTGCGAAAAAAATTCTTCCTGTTTAAATTTTTTTTTGTCACACATTGACTTTTCATAAAAATACAATAGGTTTTGAAGTTATTGAAAATATTTTCTTTATTAACTGAGATACAGTTCATTGTATTTCAGTTAATAATGAAAATATGTTCGTAAACTCCAAAGCGTATTGTATTTTTATGAAAAGTCAAATGTATATGACAAAAAAAAATTTAACCCCTAAACTAGGTGAGGCTACCGAATTTTGAAAAAATGTTTCGCAAACTACTTTTTCAAAATTTTTGAGAAGTGCTTCTCTAGATGTTATTTCCCATATGTCATATGGGTTCCATGCACCACAGACGAGAAAAAAATATTGAAATTTCACCAGGCCGCCACTGCTTTTGAATTTACCTATGTAATGTATATGTCAGAACATTCCCATTACATAATAGGTGAATGCAAAAGTTCGTAACATCAAATCGTAGACATAAATAGATTTCGTACCCTTATGGGGGAAGGGATTTAATGTTGGATCTGAAGTGAGTTTTATTGTCTCCCTTCCTATTCTAATCCTCAGTTCCTCTCATGGTACTACCAAGTCTATTAATTGAATCCAGATTGCAACCAGAAAAACATTCAAGAGCCATAGTCATTTAAATTAGACAATACTGTACAATGACGATTGGATGATTTATACTATTAATAATATTAGGATAAAACAATTTGGGAGCACTCTTCCTCAAAAGAATAATAAAATATAGCAGTTCGATGGTCAGATGAGATGGCTCAACTGAAACTTCTTAGTTGAAAGGTAAGAATAAGTTTTTAGGAAATCTCATTTGAAAGTTTCAAATGCTGTTTACCCATAATACCCATAATACCAACTAAGTTAATTTACCAATATGTTTAAGGGTGGTCGTGCCGTGCTTAAGAAAATGATTTTGTAATTCGACAATTTCTCCTATATCCCTGAACCGATTGAAAAAATTCTTTGATAGGCTTTTTCAGAAAACTTGATAGAATAATATCATTGAAATCAAAATTTTTTTTTTGATTTTCGCACAAAAAAAAATCTTTTCCTTCTTTAGTTTTCAATAGCCTAGTACCATTCTATAGTTGTCTCTAAAAGCCCATCAAAAAATTTTTTGAATCGGTTCAGGGATGTAGGAGAAATTGTCAAATTACCTACCACCTTAATATGAAGTAGCGGTGTGTCACTTCAATAATTTCAAGTTGAATTTTATTGTCATTGGTGTCTTTAAATTATGCTATCTAGTGGATAGGATGGTAAAATTCGGGCTAGCAATATGAGAGCATGGGACTCGCAACATTTTTTTGTTTGTTTTGTAAAACGTGTATTTTGAAGTAACTTTGCCGCTATGCCCAGAATGCACTTGTGCGTCCAAGTGTTTTTGTATAGTGATGGCAATGCAGAGCACACATTTGTTCTCTGCAGCGATGTCCGAAGTAGCAAGATGTCGCCATTTTAAGGTGATCTACCGTCAGTAGACGTCATTCGACCAGTTAATGACATAATAATGACGTGACATTGAGTCATCATATTGACGCCATAAAGATGCTGTCATCTAGATGTCATTTTTAGGTATAACTGTGGTAGGGTAACAAGGTGACGTCAATTACACGTCATTGTTAAATGATGCAAGTCACGTTACAGATTAATTAAGAATTGAACACTTTTAGTATTACACCTTGGCATTGCAAACAAAAAATGTCAAATATAAGTAACGGTTTTTCATATATCGTTTTTTTAAACTTTTTCCAACATACAGTTTTTAAGTAAATTATTAATAGTTCAGTAGTTCAGTGAGTTAGACGTTGCGTTGCGGGCGGCAGTTCGGTCCCTACACATTCCGGATTTTTTTCGTTAAAAACTTTATTATTAATTGCGGAAAAATATTATAGTGAAAGGTTTTGCATCTCTTATCGCAAAACCAAGATACACTCTCAAATTACTAGGGGGGTGTTAAGTAATTATAAATATTTACATTTATGTTATTGTTTAAATAATTCACTTAACTTCAAAATAATTTTTATTAGAAATAGAAACTGGTCTACACTTTATTGATGCTCAAGCTTAACTGTCGATCCTACATATTATTATTAGTTCTGAAAATGGCCCTTTCATAAGTCTATTACCCAAACATCATAAATTACTTATAACATAAACAACACTTCTAAGAATCCCAGAGAGCCTCTTGTACCATGGGAACTTGCCCCAGCACCGAATTGTTTACATATTCTTACAGGTGGACTTCACATGTATGACATCAGTTGTCTGTGACTTACGATCGTCATTTTCATGACTTAAGTTCGTCACGATAGACGTCAGCTCGCGTCATCACTGACAAAAAATTGGCGTCATAATGGGCGACACCTTGCTACTTGGGGTGTTAGGACATATTACAATTATTACATTAACATTATACTATTCAAAATATAAATTGCTAATAATATAAAAAAATTATGTTTGAAGACAATTTTCACTTGACCACAAATCATAGAATGAAACTTTTTTTTATTTCTCACAATATATCTTTTATGTGCTACCGGTCAAAGACCGTTTTAGCTACTTTGCCACCCTGGAATGATCCCTGCTACTGATTTTATGATAAAAAATTTAATTTCTTATATATTTTTCAATGAACATAGTACGTTGTGGAGTTTCCCTGACTGTACCAAATTCCTTGAATTTTTCTAGAAAGTATTAACCCTGGTATCATCATAGCCTCCAACTTCCGCCTCTTATCTCCTTTAGAACCATACTTGATGAGAAGTACGCAAAAATTCATAGCAACATTATACTGAGGTAGTGCTAGCCTGTATGACAATCATTTTTTTCGTATTCTTTGTTATTTGTGATTGCAGAACATTATCCAAAAATATATAATAAAAGTGTCTGGTCTAATATTAGGTATCCTTTATTAATATTGCAACCAATAGATAAATAAAAAAATAACACTTATTCATCAATATCAATGATTAACACACATTGCAAAATCTTGTTTTCGTGCGTAATGCGAAACTAATGTTAGAGACAAACAGAGAAAGAGAAACTACTAACGTGTTCTCTGGACGCCACATCACAATCATGGAACGGATGAAGTAGATAATGCTGTACTCCATCCCAGATTAAGTGTAGTCTGGCCGCAAACTACTAATTGGCGATAAGAAATATGCACAGAAATAGATTTTGGCAATATGTATAATTTATATACTACTGATCACAAAAGTAATTTAACTGAACATATTATTTCATATAGAAAGAGAACGTACTCCTTTTGGGTACTAATATAGTAAATAATAATTTTATCAACACATGTAACTAACTAAAATGTCCTTTTCATTAGGTTGTGGTCAACAGTATATAGGGTGGAAGTAGTTTTATTTTTACTTCGAAAATTAAATTTCATAATTTTTTACATTTAATAATATATTTCTGTTACAATACTAAACAGATAACAATAAAGTAGTTTATGAGATTGAATAGGTTTTACTGGTATGATAGCGACATTTAAATTAGCCGCTTTATTAACAGTAATATCTTTATGACGTGTGCTGGGTAAGTGCCGAGTATGGAATTATCCTGGTTATCACGAAGATGATAGAGAGGAATAGGTATTTATACCCTACTTACCTAGCATGTCAGAAAAATATTACTGACCTATAAGACCACTTTTCAATTATTTAAACGACCTGAGACAGAACAAGTACCGCACAAAATAAAACGGTCTCTAGGTACTATTTCTTTCTGTTCTTAATATCAGAAAAAACTTATTGCACAAATTCATTTTAGTATATTATATTAAATTTTTTTGATTTTCTTACTCTATTAAATACACTGACGACCAAAATTTACCATGATTTTTGAAGTTGGTTTTTTTCTAAATTATTTGTCTGATTCTAAATATTTTTGTTTTGTAGGTTAACTCTTCTAAAATGTAATGCTATGCTGGTTTTAAGTAAAAATTATTTTGTGTTTAAATGCAGGGCGTGACAATAAAGCAAAAAAAAAAAAACTGGGAACAAAAAACATTTTTTGGATTCTTTACACTCAACACTTCTCTTGACAGTAAATAAAAAAAAGCGTATCAAAAACAGAAATAAGGTTACAACTGGGATGTTAATTTTGATACTGGTGATTCCCACAGGGTGTTTTTGAAAAAATATTTTATTATACCCTGTATTTAAAGATAAATTTTTTTTTACATAAGATCAGTACAATTTAACCTTTCACAAGAGTTAACCTACAAAACAAAAATAACCAAAATCGGACAAATGATTTAGAAAAAAAAGTCGACTTTAAAAGTCATGGTAAATTATCGGTGGTGTGTTAATTTTGTTTGTCAGTGAATAAGCATCTCATACCTGTTAATGTGTACATTGTCTACAAATTTAACTTTATTTACTTATACCCTAGTCATCTAAGGCAATTTTTGGCCTTAACACATACGTTTGAGGTGGAAACCTGATTTTTTTTTATATACAGTGTGTCCCAGGATAGATGTAACAAGAGGTGTAATGGACCAAAAATTTTGGAATTTTGGAAGGATATTTGGGGATTGAGTCCTGCTTGTTGTAAAACTAAAGTATACCAAAAATGACTTGATTTGGTGTTCTACAGGGTGTTTTATAAGCAAAGTTGTAAAAATCACCACTAATAAAGTACCTTTATTTTTCAAAATATGAAAAAATTCCACTAAGAAAAGTTATTTAGAATGCAATTTTATACCTCTATACCAAATTTCAGGAATATAAAATTATTTTTTTTTAACTTCCCATTTTTTCAATAAATTAGTATTATTTTATTTTGAACCATTCAATTAAAACTGCATAGAAATTATTTTTTGTGAATTAATATTTAAAGTTATGTAGAAGCTAAAAGTAGGCTATGAGAAAAGCAGTGGATGATTAACATTTGCTCCTACACAGCTTTAAATATGAATTCAACTCTTAATTCGCAAAAAATGGGAAGTTTCAAAAAAATAATTTCATATTCCTGAAATTTGGTATAGAGGTATAAAATTGCATTCTAAATAACTTTTCTTAGTGGAATTTTTTCATATTTTGAAAAATAAAGGTACTTTATTAGTGGTGATTTTTACAACTTTGCTTATAAAACACCCTGTAAAACACCAAATCAAGTCATTTTTGGTGTACTTTAGTTTTACAACAAGCAGGACTCAATCCCCAAATACCATTCCAAAATTTTTGGTCCATTACACCTCTTGTTACATCTATCCTGGGACGCACTGTATATATAAATAGATTTCACCATTCTGAATAAGGTAAAGTTCTCTATCCCTACAAGTTTGCATTTTTCAGGACAGGGACCGAAATATATTTTGATTACAGTTACATAAAGCTCACCATTTTCGGTTATGGTTTTGATAATGAAGATAAAAAAACTTTGGTAACTTATAACCGCATTTTTAAATGTCAATTTAAAGTGACTGCTGAAATTTATTCAAGTACTTAATATTTAGAAATAAATAACTATTGAATAGTTAAATACTGTTGTGTAATCAAGGTCGCCGATAGCTTTACCGGGGCCCCTTTCAAGGTTTTGTCATTTCATTTTTCGCATTAAGTTTAAATCAACAAATTTACCGATCTAAAAAGTTTATTGAAAATTCAATCAATTATGGTTTTTAAAAATGATAGGTAAATAATCTATGAAACAATAGTTATGAATATGAACAGCCAAACGGCTAAAATTCATTAAAATTAAAATATTTATATAATTTGGTTTTTCTTCAAAGGTCAGAAAAACATGACATTTCTTAACCCATTTCATGACATTAAAGTTTGACTTTTTAGAAGGCTATGCGTTGCCATTAACAAAGGAAGTAAAACTTATATAGGTAATCGTCGTTTGAAGAAAAATAGCATGTTTTATTCAGAGTGAAATCCACTTGTTGTGACTCGCCTGTAACTGTCGGACTTACTTCATTTGTCTGGCAAACCTACAGACTCGTCACTAAAGTATCCCCCCTGCCTCCCTCTGTCAGCGACCTTGCGTGTAATGTTCACGTGCGAAGGTGAAGCCTTTGAAGGTTGAAATATAACTAGCTGAATCTGGCTACACAGTACAAGGGATTAGTATAGAGCGGGATTTTCCTACTTTAAGGTCATTTATTACCGTACATTGTAATGTTTTTCCGGCTTAAACGCGCCAACATTATAAAATTTTGATAGAACGATTGCATTTAAACATTGAAAATTGAAATAATTAAAATGAAAACAGACATGAAACAAAAAAGATGTGGGGACTGCTTTGCCAAATTCTAAGAGTATCAAAATAATAAATTTATGCGACCCATCATACTTCAATGTATTATTTTGTACTTTGTAGTATAATTTTGCTTTGTTTTCTATTTTACTTTCCTTTGGATTTCGATTTACTAGAAATTCACATTCTGGTTTTTGGTGCGGTTAGAAAAAAACAGTAATTATGGTGCGATTTTGGCGCAGTTACGGTCCTTGACATAGGAATGAGGAACTTTCAGGAGTTATACAGAATGGTGCAATCTACTTATATGCAAATATCCAGCCTAATGCCAAATCCTTAGACGACTAAGATATTAAATGGTCACACCACCATAAAAATTTCAGTAAATTTTACTAAAAATTGAATTTGGGTAAGTATAATTCAAATGGCATCAACAAATTTTGAACACGCAACAATTAAAACTAATTTTGAGGCGAAACATCAATTGGCACCATTTTATTTATAGTTAAAAAAATTTATTTTAATCAGTTCACTATTTTGGACTAGAAAATTAATATTATATATGGCTACCATTCACCAGCATAAACAGTTAAGAGCTTAGTGCCTTTATGTTCTAAAGAGATTCCTCCAAACAAACTGGCTCACATGACGACAATGAAGTAAAATCACCATTTAAGTTTTTAGGCTTACATTAGAGTCATCATTACTTGCAAAGATAAACAGACTTTATGATGGCATGGCAGTGTTTCATTTTATGTTAAGTTGTCTGATTTTTAATTGCATACTTTTTTTTTGTTTAAACTGATTATTTGTGTACTTCAATTCGATTCAAAAAGATTTTATTCCAAATTAAACGTTGCAATAGGTTTTTTCTGGTACCAATCAGGCATCCTCGACGTACAACGTCGTGGCAATTACAGAGCTGGATGGGACGGGGTCAGATCAACTAAAAATAAATATGACGAGACAATGCCCAGGCTCCTTTTTACTGAGGCGAATCAAAATGGTAGTAACGAAGTCAACTTCCAAATGGCAATATTAACTAACAATAAAGTGGCGGAAGACACCAAGGTATAGGTACAGCTTACGATACTCCACACAATCTAGAAGTTCAACTGAACAAACATCATTAGACTGTAGTCTGCGATTGGACGAGAACATATTAAAATGTTTCAGAGGAGATCCCCAAAATAAGTTAAAAATCTTACCAACACCATCCTCTGTTGAAAAACAAATAGGAACATACATTGACCAAGAGTCTGGATAAAGACGTAAAAGGTCTGCTTTGTCAAATACATGAATTTCCTGAAAATCTTCGATTGTTAAAAGCACCCGAAATACATTCAGCAGTTGTTGGTGCAATATATGAATCTGCTCTCAGGAAAGACAAATATTCAAGTACCCTACAAAACCAGCTAGAGAAAGCTTTGGCAGCACTGGATTCAGCAATGTCACTGGCCCTCTCTTCAGATCACTCGCCCAATAGAAAATTTGGCCCTTATAGGTGATTCAGCCCGATTGTTGTGCAATCTACATCATAGTATAGCGTTGACAAAGAGATTTTGAATCATACCAATGCTTGATAAATCTGTCAGGGATGTTGCATCATATCCACCCCAATAGGAGAATTCCTTTTTGGTTAAGATTTGATAGAAAAGATGAACTCAGCAAAAGCAATCGAAAAATCAGTTAATAACATTAAAGCCAAGCCTTTTCACATGATATTTTATGAGAAAAATGATGAACCAAAGCAGAACGTGAAGAGGAGTTCAAACTTCAAAAGCCAGTCGAATTTCAGGGGAAGGAATTATCAGCAGAAAGGGCAATATTCTCAGTCGAGCTCCCAGCTGAGGAGGAGGCAATACAAAAAATGAATTTGGAGGTAAGTCAGTTAGCTGGCAGATTAAAATTCTTTCAAGACAGCTGGAGAGAAACCACTGGTCTTGCACTGTCAGGTTATAAAATACCCTTTTGCATTAAACCAAAACAAATTGCAATTCCTGGAAGAGTAAAAATTGTAGTACTCTGACAAGTTATAGAGAATGAAAATGCAATTTGGCTAAAGGGGCTGCCAGAAAATGGGCAACGCCTGGTACGGTAGTTTTATGTTTAATTCGAAATTATGCATTTTACTCTCTTCTTTATGTTATGTTGCTTGTTTAGCAGGCTATCGCCCAGTTTCAACTGGTAAAACTTCAAGGAAGTTCCGAGGACATAATCCACTAAGCAGTGGAGGATCTAACCGGGCGGCCAATGAGCAAATGCCACCTGGGCCCCCTGTGCAAAAGGGCCCTCAGGGCCCTTGTACTATAGATTATATAGGTTATCATCCGAAAAAATGGACCCTTCAAAGCGTTTGCCACCCGAGCCTTTTACCTTAGATCCGCCACTGCCATTAAGGTAGTAATGTCTTTGCAGGAAGCATATTATAGTCCTCTTTAACACGTCCGCAGGCACGACGGTGTTTATGGTATTATTTATCAATAGCCGAAAATGTTTCTTGTGATATTTCACAATTGCATTAAACGGCCTTCAAATAGTTCGTCTGTGTACCACCGGTGAACCACTTTGTCGCGAACGTGTTAAAGAGGTGTACCTTAAAGAATTGGAAATAAGGCGGAGACGTATTTTCTCAAGAACTGTCAGTGTACTTAATTCGTTTTATAAAGTCTACAAAAATAAAGATTTATTACTTTCAATCAAATATGATAAATTATTGACACAAAATGTTGTCTTGACTGCCTTTCAAGCCACCGAAGTAACACTTTGAATATGATTTTGTTTTGTTAGAAGATTTTAGTGTGGGTTCCAAGTACCAAACCCCATCTAGGGTGTAGACAACTTAGCCACCCACCATTCTATTTCCCATGACGTGGATATTCAAAGTAATTGAACTGAGAACTGAACTGTTGTTTTTTGGCCCAATTACTCTATTTATGGCAATTTTATCTTATTTGTAATGCTTTGTTTACAAACATATTTTGAATCCATTTTGCCCCCGCCCAGAAATTTTTCTGCGCGTGCTTGTGACGGCCATGCTGAATGCAACAATTGAAAATGTCTAATGACGACAATTTATTAACGAATTTCATTAAAATATTTTTGTAAATGTTCAAAAATTGTTGACTTTTGATTTCAGATAGTAATTCATTGTTAGTCATGTGAGAGCCTTATAATATTAGTCAAACAACTGACTATCTCATTCATTCGTTACATTCGTGAAAAAATTCCAACATGTACTCACCTTAGTCCAAACTAGAAGCTCATTTGTATCATAATATAGGGACAATATACATAAGATTAATATTAATCTTTATACAAAACATTTGGTTAATATACTTTTAAAAATACAAATATTAACAAATAGAACATAACAAAAAAATACTGGTTAACTTATTATTCGGCCATTTGAAGAAGGGAATTGATGGTACTTTCTTTATTTCCCCTGTTAGCTTCAAATACAGTCTTGATAACTTCCTTTTCGATGTTTGGAAACATTTCCTCGATCTGTAATCAATTTTCCTCAATTTATTATAGGTCGTACATTTACAAAATTAGCAGTTATAAGCTACGAAGAGTATCTAAACTTGAGTTAGTCAATGCATTATTAAATTTGGCAACGGCATAGCAAATTCTATGGTTGGATCAGCTAATAGCTGCATACATGTTATGAATTTCTGATTTCCGATTAAAAAAAAACTATTTAACATATTGTAATGTGTTACAACCCCTAGAATGATGTATTTGCACCTACTCGAAAAAGAACCTACCAGAAGATTCCAAAGTGACATCTGGAATTATCGAGAGAATGGTGGCGTCATCACAGAACAATCGAGATCTGTCATTTTTAGGTATAAAAGACCGACCGCATTCTCGGCGAGTAGTTCAGTAGTTCAGAAAGTATAGAAAGTGAGGTTAAGACTTCAAAGATAAACAAAGTGATAAACATTGTGATTTTAGTCAATAAAGTGCATTTAAATTAATAATAGTATTGTGAAGTATCCAGTAAATATTTAATAAAGTGTGTTAGTGGACATCTCTTGTTATAATTTTTGGAACCCACGGAATTTGCGAGGGTGGTTTCCTAAGGGTGGAAACACGCGACAAATTGGTGTCAGAAAGCGGAATTTTATGACAAGAGGAGCTCTGAAGTTGTGCTGGAGTGTTCGAGAAGTATTCTCGAGGTTTAGTGCTAACACAGGACTAATTTACTGGACATTGTTCGAGGGTTATTTTCGGACAGAAAAATAGTGTTAAGTGCATTTTTGAGACGTTGTAGAACATTTTATTAGGACACTAGTGTAATAATTAAATCTTTTAAACTGAGTAGTGATAGAGACACTGAAAAAGACTCATTTTTTGTGTTAGTGCGTGGAAATTACTAGAACTTTTCTATTTGGACATTAGTGGAGATTATTAAATTCTCTGAACTGGATAGTGACAAAAGACTCTGGATAAGACTTTTCCATGCTATTTCGAGATTTTTCTGGAAAGTTCTATTACCGATATTGACGTAACAGTTAAATTTATTTTATTTTAATTTCATCGTATGCCCGTAACAACAAGAAGTATGGCATCCGATAAACAAATACAGGACTTATTCGAACAATTCCAAAAAATGATGGCGCAGCAACGGCAGGAAGATAAAGAAGAACAAGAAAGAAAACGCCAGGAGGAAGAAAAACGGCGTCAAGAAGAAAGGGACGAATTAAAGAAAATTATGGAAGATCAGGAAATAAGACGTCAGAAAGAAAAAGAGGATGAAGAAACAAAACGTCAGAAAGAAAAAGAGGATGAAGAAACAAGACGTCAGAAAGAAAAAGAAGATGAAGAAACAAGACGTCAGAAAGAAAAAGAGGATGAAGAAAGAAGGCGTCAAGAACAAGAAAGACAACGTCAAGAGGAAAAAGACGAACTCAGAAAAATAATGGAAGACTTGGAAGAAAGACGCCAGGAGGAATTAAGGAAAATCCTGAGCGATCAAATAAAAATACAACAGGACGCAATCATTTCTGTCAAGGAAGAAGTTAAAGAGGAGATAAACAAGGTCGAAGACAAAGTAGGTGTGGTCGAGACAGAAGTTAGTCAAATTAAAGGAAAAATGAGTGAGGTCGAAGGAGAGGTAGAGCGCCTTAAACGTCAGTTGAGAGAAAAAGGAGGCCAGTTAGTAACTTCATCGGGTCCTCGGTTAAAACCTCCCTCCTTTGACGGCCAAAGCTCATGGACGACGTACAAAAGACAATTTGAGGCAGCAGCATCGACAAATAACTGGGATAACGAGGAAAAGGCTATGGCATTAGTTCTGGCGTTAAGGGGCCAGGCCTCAGAATTACTTCAGACTATCCCGGTGGAGAAACAAAGGGACTTTAAAGTCTTGGAGGCTGCATTAGACTTGAGGTATGGCGATCAACACCTTGCCCAATTATACCAGACTCGGCTGAAATCCCGGATGCAAAAAGCTGGGGAAAGTTTACAAGAATTTGAAGCTGCGATAGAGAGACTGGCACACCTGGCGTATCCGAGTGCACCTAAGGAGTTCCAGGAACAATTAGCCGTGGGGGCCTTTTTAGATGGTATAAGGGACGAAGAGGTCAGGCGAGTTCTGAGGCTGACGAGACACCAAAGTAGTAGCGAAGCTTTGCTGCGTGCACTCGAAGTAGAAGCCGCTTACAGGGATACTCCAAGGTCGAGAGTTTGAGCTGTGACTCTCGAAGAATCGCAACCAGAAATGAACCAGAACCCCTTGCTGACTGAGATGCAGAAAATATTCACCAAATTATGTGATAAATTGGATGGCCTCGGAAAGCAGGAGAAACAACAAAATAAAGGAAAGCCAAGCGGAGGTATTAAATGTTTCAACTGCGGCAAGGTGGGACATATGAAACGAGACTGTCGACAGCAGAACTCGGAGAGTCGAGTAAATGCTGTGAATGTTAAAGAGAAGCAGGAAAACTAAAGATAGCCAGCACCAAGGGGGCTGTGCTGGCTAGGGAATGCGGTGCCCCCAGAGAAATAAAGATTTCCCAGCTCCAAAGAATTCCAAGCAGTCTGTTGTTGCAAGGATATGTGAATGGAAGAAAATGCGTGTTTACTATTGACACCGGTGCTACGTCATCAATAGTGCGGCCAGGGTTTATATCAGGCTTGCAGATTGACAAGAAGCAAAATGGAGTAATCATTCGAACAGCCACGGGGGACAGGGCTGCGGTCCATGGAGAGGTCAACTTGGAACTGCAGGTTGGACGGTTGAGGTTCAATTACAAGGTCATTGTGGCTGACATTATGGATGATTTCATTTTGGGTCTGGACATCATGGGAGAGCAGAGATTCATTGTTGACGTAGGGGAGCGAGTCTTAAAAATTGGAAATGAGGAATTTATTCTGACAACCGCAGACGACCAATTCCATAAAGCAAGGTTGTTAACAACACAGACGATTAAGATTCCTGCTCATTCGGAACAAATGATCGATGCTGCCTTAGAA